>JAPYZP010002740.1:0-13202 GCA_030522985.1 Torymus sinensis
GTAATAGATTCATTAAATGGGTTTTGAGTTCAAATGAACTACTATATATCGTCGGCTGAGAGGAACAAGGTACCAACTTAGGCGAGCGCGTAAAATGGTACCAACCCGGGCAAGCGCGTAAGAAGGTACCAACTCAGGCGAGATCGTAAGAAGGAACCAATTCGCGCGGTCACTTTTGAATTTTTTAGCAAGCTATTGAAGAGGCCAAAAAATATTTCACAAAAAAGTGATTAAAGTAGATGAAAAGAGGTCTAATTTGAGATGAGAATTGTTGAAATCGGTCGATTCTGCGCAAAGTTACGTATATTTAAAAGTACAAAAAATGACCAAAAATGAGCGATTTTTTTTCCAAATCCAGCTAATTCTTAACATTTTTGTCCGTGTATTATTCAATAGTTATCTTATTCAAAGAGTATCATAACCCCCAACATTTTGTGTTATTTATTTCGTACAGCCACTACTCCTTGTTCAAGCATACCGATCATATCAATGTTTTGTTTTCCCTCTAAATTCTTTTTTGGCTCACCATATAGACTACCGGGAGGTGTCGCCACTAGGTACTATAGTTATCGTGATTAAATTGAAAAGCCGAGTTCGGTTCCCAGACTCGACGTTTGTTAACGAGTGCTATAGGCAGCAGCATCCCCGGGAATTCCGTGATTATTAATTTTGATTGATACATGAATTCGAGAAGTTTCAGGAACAATATTAATCCAATTGCCTTTACTCCGTTACAATACAAGTTAATTAAAAATTTGACAAATTAAATTTTATACTACTGCCTCTATTTTTTAAAGTTTGTATAACACAACGCAAAAAATATGGTCTTACACAATTCCATTGCGAAACATATTCGAGTTTATACAATATCTTTAAAATTACAGTATTCATGAATTATCGCAATGAATTTTTTAAAACGGTAAATTTTTCTTGCCTTATTTTATTGGCGATTTTTGAAAAGCAATGTAAAATATTGAAATTCATTGACATCCGAATTTAACTGCCAGTGCATCAGGTCCGAATGTTTTATCGGATTTAAACTCTCAGCTGCAGCACGAATATAAAAGATTCAAAACGCAGCAAGCGTGCGCGTGGTATAGCATGCGCTTGCGTTCACGTATACTAAAGTACATGAAATACGAGGCAGTGAAAAGACTCGTTTCGAAAAACGGTAAGTTGTATCGATCGCTGGTATGTATATACGGCGTATCGAGCGCTTTACACGCGTTAATGGAGGCTGGATCGTGATCCGGTTTTCGGAAGGCGACGACCGGCCGGTTCAAAAGTTTCATTCCATTTACGAGCCACGAGCAGTCGAACGGTATGTAAGCATAGAGAAGTAAATAGATATACAAACGACAATTGCGTATTTTAGATACAGATCGTCAATTCTGTCGAAAAAGGTGTGCCCCTAATTGTTTATGAAATGAGGGATATTGATATGGATTAATGCTACCGATAACTTTACTTTCATTTTAGTTAATTCTTATATCTAAATAAAGTCACCATAGGCAGGAGTAGAATTTCACTTATTTTACAAGTGAACACCTTTTTTACTTATTAATAAGTTAGATTTTCATTTGTTCTACAAGTAAATAATCTTTTACTTCACAATTAGTGACATTTTCACTTTTTCCCTAAGTTAACAAGATTCTCAATTATGTATAAGTAAATTAGTTTTTACTTATTTTAATAGTGTTTACGATGGAATTATTACAAGTAAAAAACGTCGGATATTGTTACATTATTGTTACATTATATTTTAACGTCTAATATCCTGTTATTGAACAACTTTTAATAAGACATCGCCGACCGGCATCGTAACGTCTATGAATATTAATTTATCGAAAATAAATCTAAACGAATTCAGCGACAGTGAAAACTTAATAAATAAGTTATTGAAACAAGTATTTATTCAATTCAAATATTATATACATATAATAACTCTCCCACAAAAACTTATTATTTTTCAAAATAATGTAATTGGCTTAAATATTTATCGTAATTGTATAATACTGGTATTCACTTACAGTTTACCTATTAAATCTCCACTTATTGAGTGAGTGTCATTTTGCAAATAATGATGTTAACTTATTAAAAAATTCAAAAGTCTATACCTATATTTGGTAACTGAAATAATTTTTACTTACAGAATAAGTCAAATAATGTTTACTTACAGAATAAGTGGAACAGTTTTGACTCATAAAATAAGTGAAATTCTTTACTCATTGAATAAGGGCAATTCTGCACGCATTGAATTAGTGAAGTAGCGTTTACTTGTCGAATAAGTAAATATTCACTTATTTAAATTTAGAGAGTACTGCAGACCAATGTGACTCATAGTAAAATCCAATAATTGCACTCTGAACGTCTAAAGACACATCTTTTAATAAAGTACAATAGTTATGTGAAATAATTTAAAAAAATATCATGAAAAAATTAGTAGATAATAGCATCATTTGCAGTAACCTTTTAATATGTAATAGTATCCAAGCGTCCAAGGCTCCTTCGAATTGCAAAATTAATTATTAATTTGAAAGATGAAATGAATGATCTTAATTTCACACCGTCCTTTTTAATTATGAAAATCCTGAAATGCCAACGTCATTCCAATATAATGTTAAAATTCATACCAATCTCGTAGGAGAGCAGCATTCATTTCTCTACAACGAAGTCAAGCGTGCATCACACGTATGCACACGGTATAAATCTGTGTGTGTACACACCTTGCGCCCTCGCGAGACAATGCACGGGCTACGTTGGAAGCGCATTGGCATGAATTGGCACGATAGCATGGCTGGATTTGTCCTTTCGGCCAATTGATATTCATCATTGAACACGAGCGCGCGTATTTTCACGCCCAGAGGGAACGCGCGGCGAGCCGTAATCGATCGGGGAATCGATAATCGAATTTCTTTCGACTCCTTTGACGAGATGTACGACTATAGAATATGCTATAAATTAACGCGTGAATATAACTTGGTTGCGGCTATATTTTGCTTTTTTGAGCTTAATGCGTCATTCGAATTATACATATTTACAGTAGTCATCCCAAGGTGTGTAATTGATCGATATTGTATCCAGTATTATCTGAATGTTCACAAACTTTGTTGACATTTGATGTCATTGGGATATTTTAGTGATAATAACTATTGATGTGAATGAACATTATTGTGATTGTCTCTTTGGGTTTTCGGGATATGTTTCTCAACTTCGTCTTTTTTTCCTCTTTATTCTAGAACGTGACAAAGTAAAGATGGGTACAAATAACATAGATTTATTATTATTTTACAGCAGCAAAGTAAAATATATATTACGTAACAAAGCAAATATATGACTTCCAAACTTTGGTGTAAATTACTCAAGTAATTACTGTTCAAAATAATAAAGCCGCAATAATTGAAACTGAAAACAGTCGTATTACGTCATCGCTATAATATACAGCATAAATTTAAACACGCTTTCTATCTACGTGACATACATAAATATTGAAATATGCTCATGCCAAAGCTACATGTTATTCAAAGTATAAGTAAACATATAAAGTGTGGCATTCCAGAAATCTGCTCAGTAATATAAAAACAGTTTTCCATAATCATCGATTTCGCAACAGCAATAATAATTTCCACTCCTCTATACGCATACATTTAGCCTCGAATATTCATTCCCCGAACTCCATTACGCGCACCTCCTGTCCGCCGAAATTGCACGAACGCACCGATCTCGCGGGCGCGCGCGCGCCTTTTTTCGCGTGTACCCAACCGATTGTCGGGCATCCGGTAATTTTGAAGAGCGTCGTACAAAACAAAAACGAGGACCTTGCATCGCACGCGAAACGAAGGAAGAGAAGCGCCGGTGAATCGAAGGAGAGAGGGGGACGAGGGCACGCAGGGATGAGGTGTAGCGGTTCGTATAACCGCGAGCGATGTAAGAGGGAGAGAGAAGGAGAGGACGTGAATGGGCCGAGTGAGCCGCTCTCTCTCTCTGTACGCGCGAGGTTTAAGGATCACGGATCCCCAGTCGTACCTCAGGCGTCAGCCGGTGCGGAGGTGTGCGTGCAGTGTGTCGCCGTGACGAAGGGAAGCGCGCGAGAGGCAGAGTTCGCTGTGCGACGACGGCTTGTCCGGCACTGGGACGGCCCTGTATCACAGTTAGTACACGACTTTTTTACTCGGCTGTCGGCCTTTCGTCGACACTCAATTCACGTGTTGCCATTTGCGGTTGGTTTTGCAGCTTTCAGGAATTTCGTACGCGAGTGTCTAGATGAAAGCCTGCATTGGTGGCTTTCAAATTTGTCGCGATGTAGCAGAAATTCGTTCGCCAAATGAATGATTTGATATATATGTATGTTCGGTGGCAAAATACTCACGCAGTTGTAGGTTGCTATGGTTCAGTGATATATTTAATAGTGAATATATACATCAGGCAATCAGGTATTATTGTGGCTCTCTGTAGCACACCCAAGTAGTTTTCAAAGAATTTTAGAAAGGGAAACGTACATTAACTACGTAACGCTAATATATCTAATGGCAGGCCAAGCATAAATCTCTTGGTGTTTAGGCCGAGAAAATCTATGACAGGTACTTGACATGATTTTGCGTGAATAATGATTTTCAAGTAATTTATAATTGAAATTTCGTAACAACATTGCTTGCTAAAAGTTCAAAGAACTCAAAGTGTTTTTTAATAACTCATGTTCATTAATAATCGTTTCATAGTTTCGTGATTACTTTTTTTCCAAAAATAGAGATCTAAAAAGGCGATTGGTTATTCTTGTTTGTAGAACTTGTTGCATCCTTTTGGATTATGACATCAATTTTTTAAATATCGCAATATAAATAGCCTACCTTTCGTCTGCAAACATAAGCTACCCGATAAAAATCTTCATTTATTAACAACAACTCTTTTAAATAGATTTATTTAAAAATGACTTTTTCTTTTTTTCAATAGTTAATAAATTACATTTTTAATCAATTTTCTAAAATAGATATTGAAAAGAAGAAAAAATTATTATTATTATTAATTATTTAAATATCAAATGCACGTCCTAAATTTTAATTTCAGATCACCGCTTTGAAGTAGTATTGTAATTAGTACATTATATGCTTATAAATTAAAATTCACAATTGGTACTGTAATAACATTTGAATAAAATATTACGTATTCACTATAGTGCCATTATATTTCTTTTTTTTATGTAATGATTTTATAAAATAATTTTATAATGAAGAAAATAGCTAATTGGGTGAATAATACATAATTCATTATGTATTATGGATAGTAAAAGTAATTTATGCTCTATATGTTGTCATTTGATACTAAATTATTAATCAATTATGCCATATGTCAATTAGAATATAATATAGAAGTAATATTATGTAATTAAATCGATCATTTTTCTCGCATTTATGAAACGATTTTTCGAACATTTCCTAGTCATTTTATGCCGATTTTTCCACCAAGGTAATGATAAACGTAATAGCATATAATCGGCGCCTACGAAAATTCCTCAAAGCATTCATATCTTATAATAAAGTAAAAAGAAACATAGAATTTAATTGTACACAGACATGAGATTATTCCATTCTTAATAATGTATTTTTTGCGACAAACGAAGACATAAATGGCCAAGATATGTAAAATCAGATCAACTTAGATTATTAAAATTATAATATTTCGGTAAATCCGTGAGAGAATTTAAATATTTTGTTTCCGCAAAAATCATAATATTCAAAAGGACTACATTATTATGTATATTAGAAAATTATTGCTCCCTCGCTTTAACTTGATTGAATTCTATAGCCGCAATCACCAACATCAATCTAAATACAATCATCAAAAACAATGGTGTACACGACCGGTACGGTCGACACTTTGAACACGTCACACGACCGTTCGCTTTCAGGGCAGCCACCGACATCTGTGACACGTGTCTCGCACGCTCGCAATATCAAGAAATTTGGGCGACGACAGGAAGCAATTAGCGAAAATCTCAATCGCGCCATACTCGCATACCGCGACGTCTGCACGCCGCGGCGAATCTCGCGTGGCTTTTCGCGCTCTGCTGCTCGAGAAAATTTGATGCTCGCAAGGGAATTTTATATATCATCATACCCTCTTTTGTTACATCAAATTTTTTCATAAATGTAGCAAAATATTTTATTATATAAGATAGTTTTAGATAGTTTGAAAAAGCTAAAATCTGATGTGTATATAAGAGAACACAACGATATTCAAATTCACTAGCGAGCATTTGGAATAACAATTCCAGTACGAACCGCCGTCAAAGACTGCCGATGTGGTATATGAGAGCGCGTCGAGCCCCCAAGCGTCAAATTGACGGCTCTCGTCAGCGTCGTCTTTGCTTCCCGCACGTGCGCGCAAGCTTCTTTTTTTCACGCCCATTATCTGTAACGCTCGGGTTATATTGTCGCGGATTGCCTATATATGTATGCGCGTAAGTCATGGTGCGCGTCATCCTCGCCGCGCTGAGATTGTCTTTTGAATGTCAATGGCAATTGGTCCGGACGAGCGCGCGGAGCGCCTCTGATTTATGCGATTTCTGTTTACCGAGCGCGCTTGGAGAGAAAGAATTTCGAGCGTTCGTTTAGCGATATTACGAAGACAATTAACGTCGATTGAGCGTTGCGTGTATATGGTTCTTTTTTCTTCGGGCGGTGCGATTGTAGTGCCATTAAAATTATTAATCCGATAATAACGTTACAATGATTTAAATTAATTTATATTATACATCATTCATAATTATCCATTCCATTGTTTCGATGCAAATATTCGATGGATTTTAAATTCTACTCACTCATAAATCATACAAAATACCTATATATGAGCATCCTGCGTATATAATTATGTAGCTTAACAAATTGATTTCAGTCATGCGCTCCAATATTAATGTCAGTCAATACGAGAAATTTCAATTTCCCCCCCAGTGCCGTAGACACATTATATATTTTCTCGCTCGATAAAGCACCCAATCACCGCCCGATTAACCACCTGTTTTCGCGCCTCTTTCCGCGTCCATTATAGAAGCGACGGCGTACACGTCACCCGCTCACGCAAAAGAAAGCATTGCAAAGCGCGCGCAGAGAACCGTCAAAGGCAACAACAACTCGCAGCAGATGCAGCCGCGGCGGCGCGTGTGCAATCGGAAAAAAACGCCGGGAGCCATATATATGTACGCATGCGCGTCACGCATGACGCGTGACATCCCCGAGATGAGCCGCGACGGGAGGCGATTAATTCCGCGCGTTTCCTTGACACGTTAGCGCTCTGTCTCGCGCGTTTCTCTTGAACTTTCTCGCTCGTTTAATTACCTCCGCGCTACAATGTAGCGGCGCGTACGGCGTGCCTAGGATATACCTTCACCCCGTTCCCATCGCTCGCGGAGCTTGGAATAAAAAGAAAACGAAGGAGAGAATGTGCGCCGCGACGGCAAAAAGCTGCAGAGTAGAGGCGGGATTATTAAATGGAGAGCGTGGCGCGCGGATGATAATGTAAAGTGGCGCTCGCGTGTCAGTGTGTATTAAGCAAGTTATATACCTATGTAGAAGCTTAATTAATCGGAAGCGAGCGCGTCCTTCGACTTTCACCCGCGACGATTTTGCCGAATATCAATGAGCAGCGATACGCGCAGATTTCGTAAATTTTGATGGCTTTCGAAAAAAAAGGTTCGTTGCCACATAAGTATATTCTACCGTTAAAGGAGGATGAACTTCGATTTCCAATCGCGGACTCGCTTGAATTTTAAGCGGTGCGCCTGTGTTATGTATAAACACGAGTCGTGAGAAACGAGTCGTGAAATTTGGCGGAATGTGTTTGCGTATAAGCGAGTAAAAATTTCTTTTTTTGTTTCTTGGAGCAAGGTGGCAAGCTTTTTTATTAAATATTCTTTAGCGTAGTCTCCATTCATTTGCCTGTAGTGTAGGGTCAATAACTTGGTATACACTCGAACAGTATGGATATGAATACTGGTCACGTTTCATTAGTTAAGTTATACGATAACCGATCGCGTCGACTCTGAATACAAATTCACATCATATTTTACTTTTAACGGCGCTTTACAAACTCTTAATCGGTGCCAAAATAACAATGATTCTGTATATAAATTGTTATCATCAATATTATGACTAGGAAAACCTTTTTTTTTTAATTTATTCTGCGATTTATATTCATAAAAACATCGGCCTTTTTTATTATATATAAATGCTAATAAATGTATTAAATCCTCTTAGAATTTAGTATATTATTTTACATGGCAATAATCTCAATTTGAAATCGTTACAGTAGTCCCTCTAAGACGAGTAATTTCTATATAACTAAAAGAATTCCTAGAATAATAATAATGACTGTATATATTAAATGTAAACCATTGCCTCCTCGTCTGCTCCCCAGATCAGATAGTCGGATTATGACAAAATCGTCGCTCGGCGCTATGAGCATGGACGACCGCACGACGACGTTCGGTCGCAAGCGCGGCTGCACGGTCACGCGCTGCGGCGCATTCGGCCTGGCCCTCGCCTTCCTCGGCGGCGTCCTCGTCACGGGCCTCCTCGTCTACCACTTCGCGCCCTGCGTCGTCGGTGGCATGACCGAGCGACGCTACAACGGCGCCGGCGGCCCTCAGTCCGGCGACGGCGTCGAGATATCGTCCTTCCGATCGGGCCGCAGCTTCGTTTCCGACGCGAGCAAAAAGAAGCTAGACGTCAGGCTGCCCAAGAGCGTCGTACCCCACAGCTACGAGCTGAAGCTGATACCGTTCATATGGGAGCATAACTTCACGTTCAATGGAGAGGTAAGTGTATTTGTTTAGCGGCGAATTGCTGTAAAGGAGCAGCTAGCAAAGGAAGAATGAAAAATAAAAACCAAGCTAAACGGATGCCACGTGAAATGGTCAAATGGAGAGTAAAATTTAATCAGTCAAACCGAATGTTCTTCCAAAGGTGAACATCGTCATAAACGTCACGGAGGAGACGAAAATGGTAACGCTGCACGCCGTCGACATGGACATCGATATGGACGCCACGATGCTAAAGGAGTATCCGGAAGTTGCCGGCAAAAGCGCAATGGTGAAAATAAGTCGTCAGTATAATGACACTTTGCGTCAATTCCACGTGGTACAGACAGTAGACGCGCTCAAAGCGGGAAAGCAGTACCTGCTCTACTTGAAGTACGTCGGCCGCCTCAACGACTATCTCCAGGGATTCTATAGAAGCTCGTACACGGTCAACAATCAAACGAGGTTCGTTGGGCTCTTTGTAATCATGGTCCCTTGTCTTTTATGCCGACTGTTGAATTTGTTAGCCCTTGCTTGAGTCTACGCTTGCTGAAATATATTAATAACTGTACATTGACATTCGAGCTATGATTTTTAACTTTTTCTCTCAAGTTTCTTTTCTAGCGTTATACAAGAGTCGTAAGAGCTATTTACGCTTACTGTTTGAAATAATGAAACAACTTCGAGAAAACTTGTTATTTCCCGCAAAAGTAGAGTAATTACTAGAAATAAACCGCGATCTTTCATTACTGTCGAGGCATTTACGTAGATTCTAATAATATGTTACTGATAAAAAAAAATGTGACAAATACAACAGTAAATGAGTTCAGACATATAATTAGCATTTTATGAGCCTATTGTCAGGAAAAAAAGAACAGAACATAAATAAATTTCATGACTTATTATAATAACGTATAACCGTGTACAATGATATAATCAGCTCACTTTTATATCGCAAGAAAGCCCATTAGCGAGTGTTGTACGATTAAATCGATCGCGCAGTATTGAAATTATTTCCGAAATTTCAGTTTCTATAAATGGATTAATTTGTCTAATTTCAGATGGATCGCAACCACGCAATTCCAGCCGACGGACGCGCGTCGAGCCTTCCCCTGCTTCGACGAGCCCGCTCTCAAGGCCACATTCCAGATCAACATTGCTCGGCCCGTCAATATGACTGCCATCTCGAATATGCCCAAGGAGAGGGAATCGAAGCCAGTGTAAGTGTTTTTAGTACAGTTAGGCCGGGGGATAAGATTTCGCACACTTTACTAAGACCGATAAATATAAGATCTTCTTTGGCTATGAAAATTGTTTTTTTTTTACTATTCAAAGCGTTGTTTTGCATGGTTACTGTGTATACAAAAGTTATTATCTGTTCCAAGATCACAATTTCAAAGTTTCCAACGACAACCCTTATAAATGTGCATATTTAAAGTTGCTCATCTTCAATGCCTCAAGCTCTCTTATAGCATAACCGGTTTCTCGTATAAATTTATATCTACACAATTGCATTTTACAATATCGCTGATAGTTCATAAAAAGACAAGTCGCTGACTCACCAAAAGGGTCAAATAAACTAACTCTCTTCATGACAAGACGCGAGCGCGTAAAAATCCCAAACAATAGAACCCGCTCCCATTTGCACGCAGCAGAACCGAGAGAGAGAGAGAGAGAGAGAGAGAGAGAGAGAGAGAGAGAGAAAACACTTGTGAAAAAACCCTTGATTTATAGCGATGGCCTGCCCACGTACGTCTGGGACCACTTCGAGCGCTCGGTGCCGATGTCAACGTACCTTGTCGCCTTCATCGTCTCGGACTTTGAGTCGCGGAGCTCAGAGCAGGGCAATGTCAGCGTCTGGGCGCGTAAGGAAGCCATTCAACAGTCCGCCTACAGTCTGAAGATAGGCCCGGAAATCCTGCGCTATTTCGAGGACTACTTCCAGATCAAGTTCCCACTACCCAAGATCGATATGGTCGCACTACCCGACTTTTCAGCTGGTGCCATGGAGAACTGGGGTCTCATTACTTGCCGGTTAGATTTTCTCGATTAAAATTTTTTTTTTTCTAATCGATTTGTTATATTTATAAAAAATATGGTTTCTATATTTGTGAAAAAGATGGAGTATGAAAAATTTGTTATGGATTTACTGTTCTTATGAGGACAAGTATGAGTTTTGTGTTGAGAAAAATTTATTTTCAACAAGCGAGATGTAAATGCCCAAATCACTAGCGAAAATAATACCGCCAATATCTTTATGCACTGTTTAATTGGAGACTTTGCCTGCTGATTAAATTACAGAGAGACTGCTATGTTGTACCAAGATGGAGTGTCAACAAGCAACAATAAACAAAGAGTGGCAACTGTAGTCTCCCATGAACTTGCTCATCAATGGTTTGGAAATCTCGTAACTCCAAGTTGGTGGACAGATCTGTGGCTCAACGAAGGTTTCGCTAGTTACGTCGAGAATATTGGAATTGATGCTGTGAGTGAACTAGATTTTAAAATTAAGTTATATTTTTCCTCAATAAATGAAATTTGTTTTTTCGATCAATGATATTAACAAATTGTCATCTGTATTCGCTATATAAATCATAATTTTCAAGTATACAGAACTTTATTTGGAACATAATTTAATTTCATAAATTTCGATAGTCAATATTGAAACATTTTATTGTATTCTTACGATAATCAATTAAACGGATTGATTGTTCAGGTGGAGCCGAGCTGGAAGGCGCTAGAGCAATTTGTCGTACACGAGCTGCAGAACGTGTTCGGGCTGGATGCGCTTGAGTCATCGCATCCGATTTCGATCGCGGTCGGTCACCCGGACGAGATCAACGAGATCTTCGATCGCATCTCGTACGCTAAGGGCGCCTCGATCATCCGGATGATGGATCACTTCCTCACCACCGAGGTGTTCAAGCGCGGCCTGACCAACTACCTGCGTAGCAAGTAAGTGTCATCATTGCGGTCGTGCTTGACATATCCTACTTCAATGAGCACCGAGTCAATTAAAATTCAAAATGCACATTGACCTACGTTTTTAAAAATAGCCAGAGTAACAAATACCATAGCCACTTTAGAAACCACTCCACATTCGGAAAGAAGCTATAAAAAGATACGTTGCATAATACGTCGGTTATGCCAATGAGTAATTACGAATTTTCAGAACATACCAGAGCGCAGAGCAAGACGACCTCTGGAATGCGCTGACGAAACAGGCGCACGAGGACAAGGCTCTCGGCCAGGACGTGACCATCAAGCAAATCATGGATACGTGGACTCTGCAGACTGGATTCCCGGTGGTCACGGTCACGCGCGACTACGAGAACGATGCGGCTACCATAACGCAGGTATGACCAGTAATTTAAAATAATTTACTTATAGAGATTTGAATATATTTTTTATTTTCATATGTCCTAGGAGCGCTTTATGCTTCGTAATCATACCAAAGGAGAAGTAGATCCGGTCTGGTGGATTCCTCTTACCTACACCACGGCTAAGAGGCGCGATTTCAATGCGACTAAACCGTCGATATGGATGAAGGCTGAGAAATCTATTCCATTGAAAAACATTGGAGTTGGTCCCAAAGATTGGCTCATCTTTAATATCCTCGAAACTGGTAAGAGACGAGTTTTTATGAACATATTAGAGTCGTTTTTTCGCACTAATTATTATTTTTTTTTACAATTTTGTATTGTTATTTTCTTATAAATACAACAATTGTTAATTTTAAATATAATCTCCTCAACACCTGACAATGAAACCTTCGTAGTTTTCTATAAAAACCAGCTAACTTTCATATCCTTCTTTCAATGCAAAACCGCTAAAATCATTTTCAATCGCTCCTCGTCCTCACTTCACAACGGCGAAAACCAGCCAACACAATAAAAAAAACTGTCTTTATTCAAAAAATAGGTTATTACCGAGTGAATTACGATCGGGCAAACTGGCAGCTGATAATCGAGCAGCTTAGCCGTGAGAGCTACCACGATATCGCCACGATAAATCGAGCCCAGCTGGTCGACGATGCGTTGAACTTGGCCAGGGCTGGCAGGCTGGATTACGCGACGGCCTTGGATGTGACCTCCTATCTCGCCCACGAGACTGAGTATCTACCATGGAAGGCTGCCCTCACGGCCATGAGCTTCCTTGACACCATGCTTGTCAAGTTCCAAGGCTACGATAAGTTCAGGGTAATTGCCACAAGCTTTCGCTTATTTCATGGATACATTGTTTGATTGCTGTCATATTAAGATTTATTGCTAGCATAAAGGGGTTCATTGGGTGACAGTCAAATTTGTAAAAGTTAAGGAAAGATCTGGATCGAGCTAGAAATGGCGTCCATTATATCGCGAAAAAAATAAAATCATTACAGTGATTGCCAAAAGAATTGAAAGTAATGCTT
>JAPYZP010002741.1:0-13118 GCA_030522985.1 Torymus sinensis
AATTAGTATACATTTATTCAAATTCATTAAAATTAAATAAATACGCATAAGCTTCTTATCGGCGATGCTACAAGGCGCACTGCGAAGCTATTACGCAGGGCTGCATGAGAGCAGAGATGATACAATGCGGACAACGATGTGCCAAAGCTATTAAAGTTATTATACTCGTATGTGGAAAAGAAGCGAAGATTTTCGCGAAAATATTCCGTTTCGAGCTAATAAAAATTTATCAGAGCTCTCTCTCTCCTCGAAAAACTGAGCGAGAGATTTTATTGCTCATGCGGTCTAAAAATATCGGGAGGAATTATGCTCTATATCCCCCCCTTATTCCACTGCCATATAATAGTTTTAACGGCTTTTCGGGAAATAAGACGTTGTTTTCGACGTCATAAGTTCTGGGGTTAGAAAACATGTTTATTGCGATCGAGTAAACTGCTGTGTTACATTGTACTATTTATACGGTGGACTATGTATACTTATATTAAGTAAATATTCACTTATTCGAATTTAGTGGGTGGTACAGAAAATTTTTACGTGGACAATATGTTGAATAATAACATATATAAATATATATATATATATATTCAGCAGAGCATAAAGACGGTACTCACCTATCGAAGATTCGCGCCTCCTTGAGGACGTTGCCGAGGTTGATGTAGGCGTCAAGGAAGTTGGGATCGAGGGCGACGGCCTTCTCGAAGTGATGAATGGCCAGCCAGATCTCGCCCTGCGCGTTGAATACGCAGCCCAGGTTGCTCCAGGCGACGGCGAAGTCCGGCCGGGTCTCGATTGCCTTCAGGTAGCATGCCTGGATTGGGGGGGAGGTAGGGGGTAGGTGCCAGAAAAAAAAGAGAGAGACGAACAAAGCAAAATCGTCCGGATCAGTCAGCGTTCTCCGCAAATGTCATTTTTGTTTTATCAGCATTGCACATTATGTATATCATTGATCAATCGTTAAATTAATTAAAAACTACTAATAAATTATTATTATTATTATTATTATTATTATTAATAATGATGCGTGAAGTTGTATCTATGATATATACATATCACAACGTCTTCGATTCATCGGCAGTGACTGTGAGTGTGAGTGTGTGCCGCCCCCGCGTGGCACACGCTTATATTGCATATAATATGTATAAATATTTCTCTCTCTATCTCTATCTCTCTCTCTCTCTCTCTTTGATCGAGAGAGATCTAGAATTCGTTGGTGGCACATGTGAAACACAAGCGCCGCCGACCTCGAGACTTAGAATTATGTTCTCACTCGGCCTCGCCGACCTGCCCGTGGCTCGCATTGTGCACTCGTTTCTCTCGTATCGCATGCGCTACTTTTTCTTGTTGTAATATTCATTTCGTTTTTAAAGCCGTGCCCGAGATGCTCTCGGCAGATGTATAGAGTTACGCTTGCGAATGTGCCACAGACACGTGAGCGAGCTTTCTTTGGAAAAGCTTCGGTTTGGGACTCGAGGCAATCTGGGCGAACGTGTATTCATAACATCGTCACGGAAGGGAGTAATTGATTGGAG
Source organism: Torymus sinensis (assembly GCA_030522985.1). Taxonomy (NCBI): domain Eukaryota; kingdom Metazoa; phylum Arthropoda; class Insecta; order Hymenoptera; family Torymidae; genus Torymus; species Torymus sinensis. Next base: position 1,530 of record JAPYZP010002741.1, read on the forward strand.
CGATTAAGTTGGAGAGAGAGGTAGCTTGAGCGATATTGCGCCTGTTGCGCTTAGTACTTTGCCAATTTCAAATTTATCTAGTTCTTTCGTTCTTGAATTGAAAAGCAATTTTCCTTGGCAAAACTATTTCTTTATTTAATTCCTAACACAACAGTTTCTAGCTTCGATAGACTCTACAATTGAACTCGGAATTAAACGACTAGAAACTTTATCACTCAAGATTAACGCTAACACTGTAGCGACAAATCCTTAATTCCCATCAATTTACAATCCCCCGTATGAGCAAGCCGTAATTGGCGATCCATTATCTCCTTGCACAATCAATTACTCGCTTCCGCGACGAGGTAGCAAAAAAGAGAATAAAAGAGAGAGATATATATATATAGACAGAAGAACAAGAGATAGATAGATAGATAGAGAGAGAGAAAAAAGGGAAAGTGAAAAAGATGTTCTTTTGTTTTCCTTTCGAAAGTCGAAAGAGCAACGATAGAGAAAAAATGCACAGTCGTTTTCGCTGTCGTCGTTTACGACGTGTGAGGCTCCAGATATCGTCGAATTCGCTCGCGCGCCTCCAGTCGCCACACCTTTGGCTGCCGACGATTACCCGCTATAATTCGCGATCGAAGCTGGTTTTCGATGTGCCACACGTTACTCATACGCTTTACCGACGTTTTGAATCATGACATTAATTATTAGATTTAAAAAAAAAAAAAAAGAAAAGAAAAGAAATTTAATTGAATGGCCTTACTTATTTCATATATTTTTTGTCAGAATACAAAAAAAATGTTCAGCAAACGTTGTGTAGTTACTGCGATATATTAAACGTATTTTACATAAGCAGGCGAAAGTTTGTATTTAGATCACGTTCTCGTAATTAGACCATTTAATTAAAAATTTTCTGGAATTCGCGTACAAAATAAAAGACGGAATTAATTACAAATGATAGTAAAGCTAAAATAAAGGAAGATTTTTTTCTAAAAATAGTCCAAAATATCTTTCTATAAAAAAAAATTTTCTATAAATTTTTAAATCTCATTCAAAAAGCAAACAAATACTCCCGGCCCCGCGAGAAAAGAACTTACAGCTGAGATGAGATTTGCAAAAGGCGTGGCGAGACGGACGCGCGAAGCATTCGCGAATGTCGCCGGCAGATCCAGGTTTTGAATTCTTAAAAAAATGGAGACACAAAAAAAAAATCTGCTCCACTCATATTCTGGAAAAGCAGTGCCTTTATATATCGTATGCTCGTATGCGTATGTGTACACGTTCTGCAAAAAAAAGCCTCTCCTCCCGGCGTGTGAGCGAAAAACAAAGGCGCGCTTCTTTTTCGCGCTTTTTCGTCTCTCATTCCGATTGTCTCTTAGTCTTTTTCCCATCAGGGTGACCCAGAGGGCGGGCGTGAGCATATACATAAATATATATATGAGACACGCGAGGCGCCTCGCTACAGGAGAACCGTCACCGAGCGCCGCGCTGAAGACTCGCACGCCGAAGAAAAAAAAACAAGCAATCGACTTGGGCGACTCTCCAGCGCGTTAGTACTTGTATTTCTCTCAATTGCTTTTCTATTTTAAAGAAAAAAAATTTACAAGTGTCTAAAAAACAAATGAAACTATTTGTTAATAAATGATAGGATGTATCTGATAATTGAGGAAAACGATGACGATCCCGAGGAGGCACCTGCGTGAGATTGTATAACGCGTGCCAAGAGGCGGGCTGCAATTTGTAAAAAGTTCAGTGTAATCCGTACCTAAAACATAAATAAAAAGGGCAGTTTTTTGTCGGTCGGCCGGCCTCTACTTGTCTATTTTTTTGGATAATTAAGGATAGTCGATCTGTAATAAATTTGATCTTTGGTTGTGAGAAAGAGTTTCATGGTATATTTTGTTGAAAAGTGGGAAAGGATTTATTTAATGATTTATTTAATAATTTTTTCTTACATTCTAAAATTAAAGCTTGATTTTACCTATTTAAATATCTATTAGTTAACAAGATTAATTTACCTTTAAGAAACGAAATTACTAAAATATTTATATACATATATAAGTAGATATATATTATAACTTTTAATTAAAATTGAAACTTTGAGAAAGGATCCAAAAATACTTTCTGAGGAAAGACAAAATATACAGAGAAAATCGATAAAGAGAAGCCACTATGGTAAGAACCGAAGCAAAATTTATCATGACCCAGATTCATCACCGACAGAGGCGAGAGGAAGGATAGCCGTCGGCAAAGGACTTGCTGTAAGGATCAGCGAGGAAAGGGTGAGAGGAGGGAAAAACAGAGCTTTATAGAGACCGGCCTCGGGAACTACTTTACCTTCAGAGTACCCTTCGGCAGGTTGACAGTAGGTACCGCTCGTAAGCTCTCGATAATAAATCTTTACTGATCTGAGAGATAGATATCTGATCGCAGAGTGCTCATATTGATAAACCTCATTGCAGCATACGTGATTGTGAGTGTGTTCGACCCGGTTGGAGAAAGCGAGCAACCCGTGTGTGAGATTCCGCACTTCGGCACCCGTTCTCCTAGAGTCGATCAATCCCGGGGTTCCACAGAGACAATAAGACAGAGGCTGCGTTAATCTCTTTTCTTTTCTCTCAACACTAACCACTCTTCACTTCTTTTTGCTTGTCTTTCTTTTTTTTTTGTTAACCCATTGTTCTTTTTTTCTCGTTTTTGTCTCATTTTATAGCATCTTAAGGTTTACGTTTACAAGAGAATTTTTCAACAAAATTTATATCTTTTTGAAATACCTAGGTCACGTCACATAAACAGCCAGAGGACTCGTTGGTCACTTGATAATTAATTATCTGATTCGCATTACGTACTGCTCTCTTTCGTGATCGCTTAAAGCTTCGAGCTTTTTTGAAGTACTAGAAAAAGATTTAAATTTTTCGGTTAAAATATTTTGTCTTTTGACATAGAACTTGCATCTCCGAACCCAAGCATCAAAACTTTTCATGTTCGGAGCTTTGATTCACAGTACAATTTCATAGAAGTAGATTACACTGAGTTGATAAGTCAGCTACGAATTTTTTTCTGGATTATCATTCAGAACGAATACTACGAAACTACTTAAAAGGCTTTTGGACCACAAGTTTAGATTAATTTTTTTTTTTTTTTTTCGTTACAATTTTAACTTCTGCAACAATCAAACTATAAATCCTTCTTAATTTAACATCAATTGAACTTAAAAGTTAAGGATGACAAATTAAAGCTAATTCTCTGATCAATCATAAGGCCAACTGTCTGTGACGAAATAATATTCACGTAGATATGCTTTATGAAAATGAATTGCATCTTGGAACTTTTTAATTAAAAGACGAAAAATATCCAGTGTAATCTACTCCTAAAATCTCCTCTGAATAGAAGCTAAAAGCTTTTAAATTCAGAAGTATAATTTTTCAAATTAAAAGTTGCAAAATTGAGTCTGAACGAACAATTAAGGAAGTTTCAGTTATTACTTTGAGCGCGAATAATAAAATTAAAACTTTATAATATCTCAAAATTTAGACTCGATTCTATTACAGCGTCAATGCAAAACTTTCGACGTTATTCAAAAACATGTGTCTAATAAAAAAGAAAAGACTCTAACTCGATTGAAAAGCTAGTGGCTGTACGAGATTGGAAAAAAAATTAAAAGAAAAAATTTTAGCAATTATAATGCAAGCCAGCTAGTTCTCAGGAATGCCTATAGAGTAGCAGAAAACTCCCCTCGTCACCGTTTATCCTAAGTAAAGTCGAGAAAACAATGCGCTCACATGTTGCTTTGTTTGGCGAGGTGACATCGTAACATCTTGATGTCGGAATTTTTCATTACAAATTGAAGTTAAAACGTTTTGAGACAATTGCACGCGATAATACAACGCGTGAACGCATTTAATTGCCAACTCCGCGTCAAAGCAGACTTCTTGACTAAAATAATCTAATTCTCCAAAAGATTCCATTGTTTAAAATTTTCAATTTACTATTCTATTAACGATGTCACTATTCAAAAAATTAATATTGTTTAATCCAAAACATGGTATTCAACATATCACTTTTCTGTCCAAACAAAAAGCTTTAACAGCTGTGCATTTTTGTCCTTTACTTTTTCATTACTATAAGAATCAATCAAAATTCAAACTCTCAATAGAGGACTCTGAAACATGACATAACATACAGAGTTCCAACAAAATTTTAACATCAAAATTTACAATAGCCAAGCAGTCTCGTGCCAATTGCTTTTTAACGCATTGGACTTAGCATGAGAGAGAAACTACAAACATAGGAACAAAGGAGGATTTAAGAAAAAGGTGCTGTAAAAAAAAGTTAATGAGAAATGAAAGGGTTTTAAAAGTGAACTTAAAAGCTAGTAGCGCGCGGCCGATCCTATTTATATGTACATTCGGCAGAGAACAAAATCTGACGCTTTTACGTAACAATGAGCGAACGCGTACGCGCACAAAAGAGATATAGACGAATGTAGCTTGCAAATAGGATCGGCAGAGCCACAATTCGAAGAGCTTGCAGCAAGGCCCGCGCGTGCGGTTCAAAAATGGTGGGCGAGGCGCTGCTGCAAGCTGTCCGCAATGCCATTTGTGGTTTGTTCGCCGTTTGCTCTAGACAGCTTCGAAACCTCAAGAAAATGTCACGGCTGTTATAACACAAAGCAGAGCTTGACAAATTGATTTTGTCCTGATTATAAGATAATTTCGAATATTTTTTATAGCAACTCAATCTCTCAAATTTTTGTTTTTATTGCAATGTTTATTTAAAACAAAACTGTCAATCATCGAGCAATTTTATAAAATCATCATGCATCTGAGTTTCAATGATATTGTCATTTACTGAAAATAAAACTGTGCACTGTTACAATGTTAAAAATAATAAGACTAATTTTCTGAGAGAATTTGCGAGCTCTGTTTTTCATTCGTAAAAGCTGTGACCTTTTCTTTATTGATGTATTGCATGCGACATCCGTTCTAGCAGTTATTATAAAAGTATGAAAGCATAATAGCAATATTAAACAGCAAAGAATAGTTATAAAAGATCGTATATCGAATGCAATACATTGAAGATCACCCATAGTAGAATAACTTTTCTGTAATCAGAAAGTCAATGCTGAAAGGAGAGATTTATGGGTATATGTGGCATAAAATTACAAAACTTGATGACAGATGATAGCTCGCGCCGCGCGCAAATTATGGTATACAAAGGTAGCTTTCTGCATGTGCTTATGTCAAAACAAACATATACTCTAAACATTCCTCAGAACTACGCTAGCTTATACACATGCATAATATGCATTAACACCTTCTCGTCGACGAACAGTTTGACGCTGAAAATTGCAATAGCTTTTTCATTGTCCTAAATTCAACTTTATTGCAAACTGTTAGGATTTTGACTTTTGGCGTGAATGCATAGAATGTCTCATGTGAGAATTTATTAAATTTGCATGATGGCATCGAGTTCAACTTACCTTGGCTTCGTCGAGTCTCGCTAATGCTTTCAATAGATTACCGAGATCACTCCTTACACAATATAAATCCTGAAAAGAAGTTTTTTTTTAGTATAAAATTTAAAAATAAGTAAAAAATTTAAGTGCAATATGAAAATATTTATCCATTGATAATATTAATAAACGCTGTTATTTATAATTCCTTTCAAAATTGAGTAACATGAATTTATCAAAATACGTTTACACGTTTCTCTTTCTATCAAGAATGAATGAAAAAAATTACTCACAATAAGTTAAATTAAATTACAACACACAATGAAGTTATTCGTTTTTTGGAAAAGAACCAATTAAGTAAAATTATGTAATGTTTACGGAAAATCAACAGTCAATATCTTTTTTCATCAATTAGCCAATACTGACAAGATTTCAAAAATATATATTTGAAGAAAGCAAAGTTTTATAATATAAATTTGAAGATTTATTGGTGATTTTTTTATCATGTCATGGCATTATGTTTTAAAAGCTGACACATGAAGAATCAAGTTTTATTTTGTTATTTTTGAGAAAAATTAAAGTTCGATTTTTTTTCTTAAGATTATTCAGTTTTCAAATATTGTCTTCGATTCTTTCATATACTCTACTGCAGCATTATTAATATCATTTCAATTTTCAATCGCAAAGTTTAAAATTCTACGCACTGGGTTGTACTGCAGTGCAGTAACATATGCTTGTACAGCCTGTTCCATGTCTCCTGCTGCAACTAAAGCTGCTGCGAGATTAATATAACCGTCTATAAAGTCTGGTTTTAACCGCACAGCATGTTTGTAATTTTCCAGTGCTTCCTGAAGTTGTCCACGCTCTTTGTAAACATTTCCCAAATTGCTGTAAGCCTCAGCCAGCAAAGGATTCTGTTTGATAGCTAAGCTACTGTAGTGGGCTGACCTGTGGAAAAATATAGTATGTAGAATTGTTTGTTTACATCGGAAAATAAACAGGGTCTTTTTCTTTATTTTGAAAGTAGTTTAAGTACAATGTGACTTTGTGTCAACTTTGCATTGGTGACTAATTTTATTTCAGGTATTTTTATAACATAAATAAATTTTATGAAGTTGTAAAATTTGTAAAATATTTGTTAATTACATATAATTTTTTCTTTTTATTCTAGTGCAAGTTTAATTTGACATTAGAGTAATACTCACTTGTCTAGTCTACGACATTGAAAGTGTATTGAAGAAAGTAGCAGTAGGACCCCTGTGTTATTTGTTTCTTGTCTCCACAACTGCATACAATGTCTCTCTGCATTTTCATAGTCCCCCGCTTGGTACTCTCTATGTGCTAGCTCGAGCAACCCTGAAATATTCAAAATTGTTATTTAAAGCTGTATAAAAAGATAAAGAATATTTAAAATTTTATGTTATGTAGTTGAAATTTTTAATTCAAAATTATCAATTTTAAATAAGAATTATAAAAATATTCCTAAATTTAATAAATTTACAAATTCTTTTACAGTATGCTCTATTGGGCATTATTTTAGAATTAATAGTTTCAAATGTATTTTTAAAAATGTCTTGTACAAAGTAAAATATTTCTTTTTTCATTGATAAATGACTCATCTAACACTGACTTCTTTGATTCAATACAATCTATAGGATGGCATGAATCACCATATTCAAAATATTTTCTATTTTTGTACCTATGAAATAGATATGTATACAGATTTCTGTATAATTTAGAAAAATTGTATCAATTTAACAATTATTACTTTGATTATGATACTACTTTACAGGAAATTAATATCTTAGATTGAAAAAGATAAACGATGACACTTTTCTAAAAAAATCTGTCGGTTAACCTCTATCTTTATAGATAGTTCATAACAAGTAATAGCCTCTGGTAATATACAGCTAATTTTATAAGTATGACACCTGTATTGACCATGCAAAGCTCTACAATGCTCAAGCAGATGTTGTAAATTGAATCACTTCAAAATGAAACAACACTTACAAAATAAGTAAATTATTGCTTTTATACAATGATGCTACTAATTGTGAATAAATATAGTTACTGACACAGCGTAGCACGCTTTGCACTCGAGTATAAATTCCTACCATTTGTAAAAAATAAGAAAAACCATACATCGTCTCAGTCATTGATCAATGAAACAAGGTAGTGGCATTTATCATTTGCTACTCCCAACTATCAATTGAAACCACATCATAGCCATTTTTCCAGAAGTCACACAGCACAAACTAAATCACTCAATGCCAATCTTTTCACTTAACGCTCCAGTGCTCCAAAACTCCAGAAATCACGATATCACACCTTATTACAACAATAACCATCCCCTTTGTGACAGAAGCCCAGAGCAGAGCAGCCCAGCCCAGGAAGCTCCCATGAAACTCCCTCATCATTGAAATCACGGTCCTCCCAATCAATAACAGCCCAAATCATCTCACAAGCCATCCCCCCCTGGGGTACAACCACCTCTGACTCCGCGAATCCCTTCCACCGATTCCACCCCCAACGGCATCATCCCCCTCCCTTGCCTGCGAGCGCGCAAACGTAACCGCCGCGTATATAAAGACAACTCACAACAAAGCGACTAAAAGAAAAAAAAATATATATGTTTATAAATTGGAATAGGCAGACGAACAATAAGAGTCGAGGACGACGTTGACGCCATTGACGTTCTGCTCGTCGGCGACGGCAACCAGTTCCTTGCCCTGCGTGTCCTGCGACACGACGAGCAAATTCTGCTGGCCGTTGCTCTGTTCGCTCTGTTGGAGCTGCTGTTGCAGCTGATGGTGCTGCTGTATCTGCTGCTGCTGCTGTAGATGCCAGTCACCGAGCTGCTGCTGCGGTTGCTGCAGAGTATTCGCCGTGGCCTCGACAACGCGATTGACGACGCCGGCGGTCGTCTTCATCAGGCCGCCGCCGCCACCACCCGCGCCGCCTGCGCCGTTCTTGTCCATCACGCGTGCGCTCATCCTCGAGCCTGCATGTATATATATGTATGTATCCACCCTCGACACACGATCCACCCTCTCTCTCTCTCTCTCTCTCTCTCTCTCTCTCTCTCTCTCTCTGTGTACGTGTACGTACGAGCGCACTCTGTTTGCGTGTGCGCCTGCGTGTATGCGTATGCAAATCTATACGGGGGCGGCGCGCCGCTTCTCTCCGTCTCGCTCTTGCATACCACCCCTAACCTCACTCTTGCTCGCGCCCGGTGCTACTGAGGCGCCGCTCTGCGCTCCGAACAAAGAAAAACGCCGCGCGCACACGATTGTATATATATATACACCGCGACCAGTCGTCGTCGACGTCTTCGTCTCTCACTCTCTCTCTCTTTCCGTATTATATACCCGGAAAATCTCACGAACGCCTGAGCTGTGCTGTGTACGCACACATATAGGCAAGACCGACACACATGTGTAAGTACGCGCACGCACTCCTCTCGGTTTTTCGCGCGGGGATTGGGTAAGAGAGATACGCGCGACGGCGGGGACTCTCTGCGCTACTAAACACAAGCCGTTCTCTCTTGCGCGCGCGGTCTCTGTTCTTCCTCTCTCTCACTCACTCTCTCCGGCTCTCTATCTCGCTCCCGCGGCTCGTCGTCGTAGGCCCCCCCTCCCCCAATCCCGCAGGACGACGATATTCGGCAGGAGAGAGAACGAACGGGAGGGGAGGAAGCGGTGCGACGACTACGACGAGAAGGCAGGAACGGAGGTCGCGGAAACTGGTACCCCCGTCGAGGCGACTGCTGATGCGGACCCTCTCTCTAATGCGAAAGCGTCTTTCTTTTTTCGGCACAGTCCATGCGTATGTGTACTATATATGCGTGTGTAAGAGGGTAAGTACAATTGATTCGCGACAGTATGGGTATATATACGGGAAAGAGAGAGAGAGAGAAGGCTGTGCAGTCGACGTTTGACGAGTTAGAGGCTTTGCGTGCGCGATGAATTTTTATTTTCTTCCATCACAGCGATGGGGAAGGCCCGAGGGTGAAGCGAGGATTTTTGCGAGCGCTGGCTCCGGGGTTGTTGGGGATGTTGCTGGCGGGAGGCGAGATGAAAATTTGAGCGAAGGGGGCCTTTGATGTTGATGAAAAATGATTCGAAATGGTAATAAAGTTATTTTTTTTAATGTAAAATTAATTAAATTTATTTTTATTTATTTTCTTGTAAATACGAGCACCGTTGACTTCTTGTATACTTATAACTTGCGTTTAATGAATTGAAGGATATTCAAGGATGAAATTAATTTTGAGTGAATGTTATTTAATTCCTTGCTGTTATTACATGTAGACTACATTGTGACAGGTATTATTGGCTATTACGGAATTAAGATTCATTTAAGATTTAAAATAATGGAAAAATTCAGTATTATTGTACATTACAGAAAACCAGATTGTAGTTGGTAGTAATATTCCATTACGATGACTAAATTCTTTTAAAAGTCACCTTCCTTTTTAAATTATAATTAGCGTAATTGACTTTTATCTTTTGCCGTACTTTAAAAAAAAATAAAAAAGCAAAAAGATTACGAAATATTTTCAGAATATGATAAAGTTGAAATAAGTGTCCTGGGTTAATATTGATGATAATTTTTAAAATAAATTTTCAACATTCTTAACTTTTATCTAAAAGATATTATTTATTACTGGTACTAAATGATTTGAAATCTAATATCGAAATGACAATTAAATTTATTGCCGGTTCTCTTGTACTCTAGATTTTTGTTGATATGTTGCAAAGAAAAATGAACAGATTCGTTACACATTCCATTAAACATAATTTACAATTTTCATGTTTTAAAATATATCATGTTCATTCGAAACTATATGCGATTTCTACAGATACCTAAAATAGACAATGATATGCATGCAGTTTTGAAAGAGGTAATTATGATTACGACAATCGTCCGAAGAATAGGAAATTTTAATCTAGAACCCAGAATATACCAAGTCCTTCGTATTGTTTCTTCTGCAGTTTTACTATTAAAAATATTTTTTTTAATTAACTTAATTTCCATATCAACTTCTTATTTTTATCAGTACACGCACTTCGAAAAATCACTTCATAAAAGTTTCATATTGATAAGGTTTGTCTGTATTATCTAAAAATATATTTTGAACAAACATAAATGAATCATAAATGAATTAAGATATCGATTTCGTAATTCTATTTAATATTTAATTATAGATTTGTATGCATTATTAACATCTTCTGAGATCGGTGGATGGATACCTATAGGTACTATATATAGTTAAAATTTGATTGCCTGTCTTAGCAGGATCGATATCAGGGCTTAGGTTATATTATCTTCGCGCTGAATTTTATATTACCATATAGTAATATAGTGTAAAATAGATCTGGAATAAGTTCTAAACTTAAATCATGAAAATAAACTCAAACATTGTATAGGTACATTTTATATATTCCACATAAAAATAATGATCAGCATTCGCAGAAAAATCCCTTCGTTAAAACTGTGAAATTTCATTAGCCAATATTATTTTTAGACACAATGGACAAATAATGCAAATGAACGGTTATTAAGTCAATTAAAAAATTTACAATTAACAATCTTTTTTACACTTTTCAATTCCATATTTTTAAATAAACTTATATCTTTATTTAATATTCTACATGGACAATACCCTTATGTAAAAACACCAACGGTATCTTCTTTTACGATAAGAATATTTTCATATCTATTTATAAAAGTCCTTTGATAAAAAGTCCGTTGTGCGGGGAATTAAATACCTTTGGTGTGGCTTTACTCAATTTTATACATTCTATTGGGGTTTATCGCGTAAATCGAACCAATACTTCCATTCGCACCTATTTTCATGCCTGACTTTGAGCGAGAAATAAAAGGACGTCTATGAATCGGATAGGTATCACGGCCGGCTGCAGACACAATCGAATGAATAATCGAAACTATAATCGAGACGTCGATATGGTTAATTGATTCGGTCGCGCAGGGATAATTAATTTGAACTACATTCGATCGTCTCATGGCTATTCTTATCTCTTTCATCCACTACACTGAGAAAAAAATTTAGTTGAATCAACAAAAATTTCTTTGGATCAACTAAATCCTGTGCTTGAATACGGATGGTTAAATGATTTAATTGAAGC
>JAPYZP010002742.1:0-15366 GCA_030522985.1 Torymus sinensis
GCTGCAATCGTCTACCAGCAGAAATATAGTAAAAGTCGGAAGCAGACCACGCACGCTCTGCGTAATCGCGATTGCGCAAGATTGTGCTACCAGGGTACTGAAGACGATTCGGTCTTGAAAACTCTCTGCGTATCTTGGGCTTCACGCCACGATAAATTAGTTTATTCTGTCAATTCAATTGAAATTCCGGATACGATTATACTAAACGCACGATTCTTTCGGGGATCGCGAAAATCTTTGATCCGTTGGGACCGGAGTTGGGACTGCTAGGACCTGTTATATTGTACGCAAAGACTAATATCGTATAAGAGCGTTGGAAGGCACAAGTAACTTGGGACGAATCCATACCTCAAAAATTGCGTACGCTTTGGTGTAAATTCTCGCAACAATTGCAACTTCTTTGCAACGTATCGATAAAGCGTGTCATCTCGTCACAAAGGATCCATCACACATAGAGAATGATGGATTTTGCGATGCTAGTCAGGTGAGCTACGGCGCGTGCGTGTACGCGCTATCTGTAGGCGCGAATCACGATATTACCGTTCGGCTAGCATGTGCAAAATCGCGAGTGGCCCCGTTAAAGCAACAAACTATTCCTCCACTGGAATTGTGCGGAGCCTTCATTCTCTCCCGACTATTTATCGAAACGCGTCCGGCTATTAACTTTCGTATCAATCGCGTTATCTTCTGGTCTAATTCGACCATAGTTTTACATTGGTTACAACAGCTCGATGACAGTTTCCGACTTACCTGGCTTAAAGAGGAAAACATGTCTTCTTGTAAAACCCATAAACGTCGATTTTCTAGTACGATTCCCCTCTTATCACACTTTACTTCACAGTATGCGTTCTGTATGCGTTGGTATCCCTCAAATACATTTAAGGGAATGCTCATTAGTGTCCAAGAAAAATCTGAAACGGAGAAACGAATACTCCGATTAATCCAGAGCGAACAATTTGCTAACCCCATTGCTATAGGCTTTCACAGAACAGAAAGGTCAAGGAGTCGAGACTCGCCGCATTTAATCCGTTTCTGGATGAGGATGGAATTCTTCGCGTAGGCGAAAGGCTAAAGCACGCGAACATCTCTTTTTCACAAAAACATCCCATTTTGTTAGCGTCGCGCCATCATGTAACAGATTTGAATGAAATAACAACTTTACCCTCGGCTGGTATGATTATATTGGTGTATGTTCGATCTTCCTAAGGCAAGAATGTCACACAGTATACACATGTGAAAATTTATTTCTCACATCCTTGCCTCGGGAAGATCGAACATACACCAATATAATGTAACAGATTTCTTGATCTGCGAAATACACGAGTCAGAGGATATCGAGAGGTGACGCGTATCGATCAGACGTGCCTCTACACGGCTCCGACTTTTCTTACCATATTTATGGTCCTACATTTTTAAATAATATGCATGGCTGTATCGTGAACCGTAAGTGCTAGTGTACGTGAGTACCTGTGTGCAGTGGCAACGAAAGCTACCGAAGATTTATTCTGCTGTACTTTATCCCACAACTGTTACGATGCCAATAGTCTCTGTCAAAAGCAGTGATAACACTGAAAGGTGTGCTGTGTGTAACGCTTCAGACGACTCTCTTCAGTTTGCGGCAGCGCTTTTGGTTATTCGACAGAAAAAATCAAGACATTTGTTCGCGATTACAAAGCTTCCTCTTTCAGGAATCAAAAAGAGTATGTACATATACATACATAAATCTCTAAGCACAAAATGTATTTATAATACACATTATATGTACCAACTGATGATATAACGCAAGCCATGACAAATGATACTTATTTTGAATAAATTTATGCTGATTGTAGATTATGTACAAAAACCAAAAATAAATGTTTTCATTAAATTCAAATTGTCACCTGTAAAATTGTCACCGCGAAGTAAGACCGCTGTGATCCGATAGTCAAGAGTTGTAAACAGTTTTAAACTCTTATTTTTATTTATTTTCCATCATTAAATCTAAATAATGGAGATTCATTCGAATAAATTACAAATTTTTTTAATATGTATAATATTCATATGTGTGAATTACGTATCCAGATAAATAGTAGATTACGGCCCATGGCCAGTAAGGTAAGAAATATCTCAGATCACATGTGATTTCTTTTTTACTGGCAGCGGCCGGGAAGTTGGCGCTTTCCAGCCGGAGGGCAGAAAACTAATTTTCGCCATACCCTGGCCGAAAGTACTACTTTCTCTCCCGGGGAAAAACGCGAATGTGGTATTTTCGGCCCGAGTATGGCGAAAAATAGTATACGCACCATGTGAGATAGTATATTACACACCTAGGGAGTAAAGAATGTCCCAGATCACATGTAAATTGACACCCGAACCGAAAGTACCACTTTCGCTCCCGGCTCCGAAACGCGAATGTGGTATTTTCGGCCAGGGTATGGTGAAAAATCGTATACTCAACATGGAGATAAAGTGGGCCACCCCAGATCAGATTTTGGCTACCCTCGCCTTCGGCTCGGGTTGCAATTTATACGTGCTCTGGACTGGCCAACGCTTTACCTCCCTTGTTGTGTAATATACTATTTCTTCCCTAGGTGTGTAATATACTATAGTCTCTCGTTATGACGATATACCCGACCTCCCATCCACTTTTCATGCAAAAAAGGTTCTATTCCTGCACTTATTAAAAAAAGTACGATGTGTAACAAGGGAACAATTGACTTTTTCAGACTCGGATGACCCCTACCCTAGTTGTACAATGTACACATGTATTACTCATTGCTTCTAAAATAATGCAAGAATCTGGGAGATTATGGTATGTCTGTTCTCTAAACGTCACCCTTTGAGCGCGTGATTGCGGCTTGGGAGAACTGAGTTGAAACACCCCCTATAAGAAACAGCGGTTCTCAACTAAAAAGCGAATGATGAAAAAAAAGAGCCCGCGAGCGAGTTGTCTGGTTTCTTAACGGCCGAGTTGTCTGGTTTCTTAGCGCTCGGCCGAGTTATCTGGTTCCTTAGCTCTCATCCGAGTTGTCTGTTTCACCTCTCACCCACACCTTTTTTCCCGAAATAAAAAGTCATATTTTAATACATAAATGTAAACTAATTATTTCATACTTTTTACATATAAAAGAGGTTATATTTATCTTACCTTAAAACTTTGTCTGAACCTTTTATATACCATAGTTATCTGGCCTATTATAACCATAGTTATTGATGAGTTAAGGTTTTGTCACTGCCCGTAAGCTTTTAAACTTTCCTTCAAATTTGAACTGAGTACTCCTGAAAGTATAGTTTTCCTATCAATGCCGGGATTTAGGATGAAATGTCATGAAAAATTTTTACATCACAAAAATTTTGAAAAAATGAAAAAATATCGAAAAAAATGAAAAAAATTGTAAAAAAATTTCTTGAATAATAACACAAAATTTGTTTTCTCATGAGATTGAATATACCTGCATTGATAAGAAAAGTATACTATTCAGGAGTACTCAGTTCAAATTGGAAATCAATTCATCCACAGGAAAGTTTAAAAGCTTACGGAGAGTGGAAAAACTTGTCTCATTGATAACTATGGTTCTGTATAAATTTAGTGAAGCTAATGTCTGTTATAGATTTTATGTAAGTAATGCAGCTAATGTGTATTGCAGACAGCGAGTTTTTTCGCGAGTGTCCTTTTTAGTTAAAGGCCCAAAGAAAAAAATTGTCAAAAATACGAAAAATAATGTCAATGTCTTAGTGTAGTCAAACTGGTTTTGGACCATATAAAAGGCCCCGACAATCAACTTGATCCTTTACAGTGCAATAAAATCTTGTTCTTCACGAATTTCGCTTCTTAGACTTCATAAACTTCTTGAACGTTGTGTATCTTTGCTTTTTGGAAGACATTAAGTATAGATTACTTAAGTCGTACGCACTATGCGATTATATTGATATAACATTGAGTTTTTTGTTTTAACGATTCTAAAAACTTAAAATTTGATTTTAGGTGTATTAGTTATATATTTTTGACACATATTTATGTACTTCATATTTTAGTTTCTAATTGACTAGGGTGTACGAATAGAACATCCTTAATAAAATTATTAGAATGTTTATAAAAGTTCATGGATTTTAATATGCTTTCAATATCTTTTTTTTAATAAGGAAAATGTTTTTACTTTGTCAAAAATAGAGTAAGATTCGATCTTTGATTTATAGGGATTAGGTTCAAAGTCTCGGCTCAAATTGCAAAGATTATAGTTCATAACTTGAAAATCGTGTACTACGTTTGCAAGTCTTGTTTTTAATAAAAATAACATGTTACTGATTAAGGAACTTTATTTTTTAACGCCATATTATAGTTAAATTATATGTATTTACAAATTATTGTTTTATTTTACAACTCGCTTATATTTAGGAGAATACAATTGAACAGTCAAATGATAAGTATAAATAAACATGACTAGAGAACAAAATATCAATATTATAAAATGATAAAATTTTTGTAGTATAGCAAGAGCGGTTTTGACTTCATATATTTGATGATTTTGAAATACAATTTTATTTCCATTAATAGAAGCCGTCGCTTTTAAGTTGCTATACTACACTACACTAACCTATTATAAATATAGATCAGTCATAATTTTAAAATTATAATAACTTGTTAATTTGAAAATTAACTTTAAATCAGTACATAGATAATAATAATAATAATAATAATAATAATAATTATTATTATTATGTAATTAAATTTTCTTAAAATACTGTAAACGTAATTCTTACAAAATAAAAGTCTGAATTCATTTTGTGGAGATGTCAGAGCAATATTATAGATTTCTAAATTGCATTTTTCATTACTATAATTTAATTTTAGTATTAAAAATCCTAATTTTATTATATTTTGAATAACTTGAATAATATTTTGAAGGTAATGAAAAATAAAATAAAAATATTAGAACATACTAATAACAAGGAGAGTGCATACCCTCCGGGACACGGATTTTAACGGGGCTTTAAAAATCGATTTCTGATATCTAAAAATGAAACCCAGTGCTCAAAATTCCGTCAAATAGGCTTCTTTTCTTCATATATGGGCAATCTAATCTCAAATATGTTCTATTTCGTTAAAAAAACTACTATTCTTTAAGACTGTCACTTTGAAGGAATTCGTGTAGTCGAAAAAAAAAAAAAAAAAAAAAATTGTAGGTATAAAAATATTAATTTTTTAGAAAATTGCAAGTAATCCAAGATAGCGAAAGAAAATGGCTAAAAATATAACCTATTAAATCGCTTAAAAACAAGGCAAATTTGTGAACACTGCGCTTTTATTTAAGGTATTAGCGCTCAAATAACAAGAATTTTTTCTGTACTTTGAGCTCACACCTTTTAATGAAATCGCGATATACTCTACACGGAACCAAATTTTCTAAATGTATTAGCGTTCGCTTTACAGAATTCAACCACTCAAAATATTAAAAAAAAATCATTTTTTTTTGTTTGGAAAATTTGCATATAAAAATTTATGTATCACCGATAATTAAAGATTTTTTCGTTTTTGAAAGTCCGCCATTTTAAAAAAAAATTTTGAAAAAACTACCTGGATTTTTTTTAAGTACACGATCCTATAACACGTTTTGAACCATTTTTAGTATGAAAAAACCATTTTCTCTTGATGAAATTGATAGTTTAAAAAAAAAACCAAGAAAATCGTTATTTTTTATGCAAATTTTTCAAAAAATGAATAAATAAATAAAAATTGAGATTTTTCACTTTTTTAAATATTTGGTCCCGTGTAGAACTTATCGCGATTTCATTAAAAACTGTGAGCTCAAAGTCACAGTAAAAATGTTTGCCATTTGAGGGTTAAGATATCAGAAATCAACTTTCAAAGCCCCATTAAAATCTGTTTTTCAGAGGTTGTGTAGCCTCCTTGTAAGTATGTTGTTGATTAGTAACTCCAACATCCCCAAAAGGAAATACAAATAATTGACAATCTTAAAATTCCGCCACATAATTACTTATGAAACTAAATTATTTACAACGCTGTTATTTATGAATCAAATTCAACATAGTAACAAAAAAGATCGTTATTACATCTAATAAATGCTAATGAGAGAATTTTCTTAATAAAATAATAAATTGTAAAGAAGTGTCAAAATGCAAATAATTTATCGTTGATACTTTTAATGAAAAAGTAAATTCAATATTAAGTATAAAGCTTACATACAACTGATCGATCAAGTAGTGCAATTCGTCATCAAAAATATCTTACACTATGCTCATGTACAATTTTACATAAATTAGCTGTAGATTAAAAGATGAACTACAAGTGCATAGAAAAATATGAATTACCTGAGGCCACTATAAAAGCCAAAAAAATGTTATCTAAATTTAAGTAATACTCCATTAAACCTAGATAAGTCTTCTAAAAAGATTGTATACGTGCTTCATTATTCTATTTTTCAAATAGCCTGTACAACTGTAGAAAAATTTTTTAAGTAATTTTTCAAATCGTTTATGTATAAACTTTTAAGTGACTTATAAATTTGTTCGATTACTAAATCGTAAATAAAAAAAGTTAATGTAGCAAATATTAAAGTCTTTTAAAAATGGCATTCTATGCATTTTAGTTGAAACAACTTGAAGCTTACTTCTCTGGCAATGTAAGGAAAAATTTCCTTTTTATAACAAGACTAGTAGATTTCATACAAAATTTACATAATTAATTGAACTACACAATTTGCTCTTTTTTGTATTTCCAAGTGATCAATGTTATCTCAATTTAGTTGGGGTGGTCGAGTACTCGAAGATCTGAACTATTTACTCTAAAAACTCGACTCAAGTTCGTCGAGTCGAATTAAATCTTTTACTCGATATATTGAACTTACTCGAACTATGATCGGATAGTTGAAAGTTATCGAATAGTTCGAACCTCGATCGAGGAGTCGATCTGACTCGGGTAGTTCAAAGTATCGAATATTCGACTGGAATTCGAAGAGAAAGTTCGATACAGTTCCAACACGCCGAGCCCAGTACTGATGCACCCCTACAATTTAGAGACCTTATACGAGGTATCTTCCATAATTTTTTTTACATTAAAACTTATTTTGCAGAGTCTTAATACTGAGCAGATATATACAATACTAATATAGATTAT
The DNA here is from genome assembly GCA_030522985.1 of Torymus sinensis. Lineage (NCBI taxonomy): Eukaryota > Metazoa > Arthropoda > Insecta > Hymenoptera > Torymidae > Torymus > Torymus sinensis. The sequence goes on from JAPYZP010002742.1 coordinate 7,118, forward strand.
AACTATGCCAATTATTATTGTATATATTACACAAGTTTCATAATTAGTTTTTATACAACTTTTTAATATTTTCATTTATATAATTTTTTCTAAATGTATCAGAATTGATTCATTTTATTTTAAGCTGGAATTATTACTTTCTTGACAGTAAGCTTTTCTGCGTTGTCATTTTATATAAATTTATCTATTGTGCTTATAATTGTCTGGAATGGGCAGTGAAATTATTCTAGTACTTCACAATTCCCTTACTTGCTACTCAATAATAGTAGACTAAAACATAGATTGGCAGTTTGTATTAATATGGCCAAGCACAAACTTAAATCATATGATAAGTTTGACTGTGTTTATCTCACGTAGAATTTTAATTTATTTACCAGTACCTATATTTTTTAATGCAATCATTACCTAGGTCTACAACTACGAGGTGTTCGTTAGGTAAAATGGCAATTCCAGATGGACGACGTAATTTTGAATTATAAGAATCGATTTCAGACAATAATGCACCGCCGCCAATTTTCAGAATTTGAATTACAGTACGTCCTTTTTCTGTGCGGGACGCTAGTATTCTACCCTCATTATCGATGGCGATACCTCCATATCTTCCTTTTCCTGGTTTCAAAATAATATTTTAAGATGCAATATAATATGATACAGATTGTATAGATGACATATTACATATTTCATTTATACTTTCAAGTTCGATATTCACCTTTTCCTTCGGCATTAATTTCTTCTGTAAAATCGCCTTTTGCAGAAAAAACTTGGATGTGTGAACCAGCAACTAAAATTTCACCAGCAGGACCAACAGCAACAGATATTACTAATTTAAACATGTTTTTTTTTCCAACCTAAAATTTTTGAAAATTTTTTATTAAAATCTTAGTAGGCTTTTGAAAATTGCGGTCGAAATATAGTATATTACGCACCTAGGCTGGGAAGTAGGATATTACAGTCGCGTGTAAATTGCAAGCACGCGAATATGATATTCTATTTTCTGGTCGAGGTGCGTATACTCTATTTGTCTTCATACTCTGGCTCGAAAATTCGCCAAAACGCAAGATGCGTATTACAGTCACGTAATATAATATGTAACTTCCCGTCTGTAAAACGTGCATGTTTTCACGATCTTTCGGCCGGGATATGATGAAAAATTCTATTTGTTTAAACTTTATAGAATATTTCTTTAAATATTGCAGTGTGGCGTGGGCCTTTGAATAAGTTGATTCTTGTACATTTTTATTTCGTAATCATATTTAAAAAATGTCTATTTAAGGTTTTTTTTTACTTTTTTAGATACCCGAAAAATGAGTAGTTTTCTATTTTAATAGCAAATTTCTCGAAAATTTGATCGGTAACCTAGACTTTTTTAATAGATATTGAAATTTGAATACTGAATAGTACATTTCGATACGGGTGCGGAAGGTGATTATTTAGCTCATGTGACGTTTTTCGCACGAGCGAAGCGAGTGCGCAAAGTCACATGAGTTAAAAATCTTCTTACGCATCAGTTTCGAACAGTATTTTATGTCACGAGGGTCGAATAATCATATCAAAGTTATGATTTTGAGGTTGAAGTGGCATAAAGAACATTTTACTTGAGTTATCAGATGCATATATTATTTTAATAAAAAACGCTTCGAGCCTTCTTAAAAGCTGACAACAAACGAGCACACTCTCAAATAGGTTCTAACTCATCTCAGAACGAATTCAGCCCAGATAATCACGAAAATGACTAAGTAAATACAAAAGTAACACAAATTAATAAGAAACATAAAAAAACAGAACCCACGACTAGCCAAACCCATAGTGAAACCCCTCCAACTAAAATAAAAAAGATATAACTGAAAATAAAGAAGACGAGTTAAATAAAAAAACTCTCATTAATTAAAAACTACCTAAACAATGCCGGAACATTATTAAATTACCTACAATTTAAAAATTAAAAGACCGATCAACATCATTAACCAGTACACAAACGACCTAGAAGAATTCCAACGATTCTTAAAGGAAGACGTTTACCCCAACGTACGTACCACTACAATAAAAGCACGCTGCACTAAACTAATAAAATGTCTAGACGAACCCAATACCGATATCACACCGACAGCTACACCTATTAACAGCGACACAGAAAATTAGCAACAACCCAATAACATATACTTTCACCTTCAACAAAATGATCAATTTAATCCAGTGAAACATCAACGGCTTAAATAGTCACTATGAATACCTCCAAGAAATTATAGCCAAATTCAACACACAAATCATATGCATTCAAGAAACTAACTTAAAAGTAAAACAAACAATCAACTTTAAAAATTTTAAATGCTACAATAAAAATAGGACTGACTGCCAAGCAGCGAGCGGAGGTGTGTGCATTTTAATTAAAAAAAATTTATACATCGAACCAGTTATACTGTCCACGAATATAGAAGCCATTACCGCTAAAGTCCTAATTAATAATAAAATGATCACAATATGCAATATATACTCAAGTAACCGCTACCAAATAAATTCCAATCAAATAGAAAATCATCTAATAGCCGAATTACCACCAAATATCTTGTTACTAGGAGATTTTAATAGCCACAACACTATATGAGGATCCTTGAAAACTGATATGAGAGGACAAATAATCGAAGACTAACTATCCCCAACTCCCTTCAATGTAGCGTCCGATAACCTCAAATAAATAAATGGAAATTTCACAAAGCTGACTGGCTAGAATATAAAAAAATAATTGACCTTGAAATAAATGAAATTAATAAAACGATAAAAAATCGACGGCTGAGCGGAAGAAGGGCGTATCTCGCCGCGCCGATGAAGAAAGACGTATCTCGCCGCGCCGATGAAGAAAGACGTATCTCACCGCGCGGGTGAAGGAGGATGTATCTCGGCGCTTTTCGTCTTGTACTGTCCGTGTACTGGCTCTAAAGATGACGAGATACGTCATTCTTCAACCGCGCGGTGAGATAGGTCCTTCTTCACCCGCGCGGTGAGATGGGTCCTTCTTCATCGGCGCGGTGAGATACGCCCTTCTTCCGCTCAGCCGTCGAAATAGTATAAGCGAAGGAAATATAGATGTCAACGAAATTACGTCCAATTTTTGCAAAATTATTGAAAAAGCGGTTAATCAAAGCATCCCAAAAACTAGCGGCATTATTAAAATCAGAAAACACACCGTGGTGGAACCAAAAATGCAAAGAAAAATCGAATTCAAATGACTCGAAGCTGCAGCAAAAAAAAAAACCAAAACAAAAAATCATCCTGGATAAAATACCTTCAGACAATCAATCTTCAAACACCCATAAAAGACGTCTGGAAAAAAATTAAATCCATAGAAGATAACCACTTCCAACCAATCACAACCATCATAGAAAACAATCGTATAATAAATGTGCCACATGAAATAGCTAACACCTTTGCAGAAACATTTGCCGAAAGCTCAAAAACTCCAGACCATCGCTTGTAAACACAGCCAACGAAGATAACGATAATGATCTAAACAAAAAATTTGAAATGAGAGTGTTAAAATCAGTTCTAATAAGTAGTCGAAATTCAAGCTCGGAACCGGGCATGATTCCTAATATTTTGCTAAAAGTACTTCCTGATGCCGCATTAGAATGCCTATTAGATATCTATAATATAATCTGCACAAAAACATTATTCCTAGATATATGGAGAAAGGCTATTGTAATTCGAATACCAAAACCCGGCAAAAACAAATCGGACAAAAACTACTACAGACCCATAGCACTAACCTGCAACATGTGTTAAAATCTCGAAAAAATGATCAATAATAGATTACGCCAATTTCTTGATAAAAATAATATTTTAAACAAGTGCCAAAGTGGCTTTCGAGAACAATGTAGCACAACAGATAGGCTAGTTTATTTAGAATCCAACATATGTGATGCACTTGCTGAAAATCAACACATGCTCACAGTATGCCTTGACATGATGAACGCAAATGATCTATTATGGCGGCACAGATTACTAGAAATTTTAATTAAACACAAGAATACAGGAAATTGATTTTAAAAAAAAAAAAACAATCACTGGTAGTACGGCCATCAACATCATTCAATTCAACGAATTCAGGAAATATTTATCACTTTATCAAAAATTTTCTTAATGACAGATCCATCCAAGTAAGAATAAATAGAGCATTCTCTCTACAATAGTTAATATACAAAATGGAGTGCCGCAAGGGGCAGTAATAAGCGTGACACTCTTTCTCCTGGCAATCAATGATATATTGGAATACATCCCCTCCCCGACATCAACTACAATTTTCGCAGATGATGTAACTATATTTATTACTGGCAAAAACTTAAAAAGCAGCGAGGAACTCATGCAACGCACACTCGACTCACTAATGTAATACTCAGCATCAACAGGATTTCAAATTTCAACTACTAAAACACAAGCCATAATATTCGAGAAAGGTCGTAAAACTAAGTATATCCCACAGCTGTACATAGGAGAAGATCCAATAAATGTAGTAACAAATATTAAAATATTAGGGCTGACATTTGACAAAAGACTCACATGGGCACCCGATATCGAAAATATAAAAAAAAATGTATCCAGCTACTCAACATTTTAAAAGCTCTTTCACGTAAAAACTGGGGGGCTAATCAAAGCTTACTAACCAACACTTCTAAAGCTATAATAGGACCTACAGACAAAAATAGACTATGGATGCGCAGCGTACGGATCCGGCAACAAAAGCATGCTAAAAGAACTAGATGTAATACTGAACAATGGCATGAGAATAACTACAGGAGCCTATCGAACCAGTCCAATCAGTAATTTTCTCAGTGAGAGCAGCGTGCTTCCTGTCCACTTAAAAAGAAAAAAATTAATCCTAAACTACGCGATCAAACTTCTACATTCTCCGAAAAACCAAGTACATCCTCTCATCAACAAAAAAGATCCACAAAACCTGTATCATAAACCAAACTCAAAAAAACTTTGTATTTGGCAAACAGCTATTTAAGAAACTTTAAAATTAGCCACACAGATTTTCGTATAAACAGCTCAAATAGTAATTATTGTTGGGTCAATGCCATGAGAAATATAAATAGTAATTTCGATGTATTCAATTCTACAGACCACCAAAACAAATTAACTGCGTGCGCGCGCGCGCGCGCGCGTGTGTGTGTGTGTGTGTGTATTAGATACGGGGGTGATTATAAACAAGGGCAATCTAACTGCCATTAATATTAATTAATTTAATTTATAAGAGTGTAAGACCGATGGAATAATTCTTATCAGTGAATAGATACTATAGAACACAATGAATACATTGAAGCCGCAGCAAGAAAACAAAAGAAAGAAAATATCTTATTAAAATTACCTAAATGGTATGGACATCGATCTTCTCTTGAAATATTAATCAAGGAGCGCGGGAGCGCTCCGAAGGCAAGTATAGAAGAGCCTTAGGACGGCCGCGCGTATATATACATCTTACATACTATTGAAAATGTCCAACTAAACAAAAAAAATAGTCATACACACCAGTTCCACAAAACTCATTCAATCAATCCAAAACAATAAACCAAAAAAATCACATACCGGAAGCCATTATAAACCTACTACTATACAACATAAAGGGAATTTATCCATCTGTGGCTGTAATCCTCCCTCTGATACAAAAAAACTACTCCACAGGATATCAAAACTAATCTGTAAAACAAAATTCAACAACTACAACTACAAAATCAGTGAAGAAATCGGTATCAAATTAGTCAACAAAAAATAACAAAGGAATGGAACAATCTTTGGAAACTTCAAACCAACACAAACCATCTGAGGAAAATAAAAATCAGTATTCACCAAAAAAATTCAGCGTTAAGATTCAACAGAAGAGACCAAATAATATTAAACAGATTAAGAATTGTCAGACTTAGTCAGAATAGTCACACTTGTGAAAAATATAATGCTTATATAAATCTAGACCATATCTTGTTACACTGTCCCATATAACAAAATGATCGTCGTAAATACAAATTCAGTACACACCTATCTGAACTACTTAATAACGAAAAGAATTGTAAAACACAAAAATAACATGTACATAGAATATTAACTGTCTGAATATACTAAAATCCGATTGTACTAGCATTACTGTATTATTATAACAACTTTGTATATATATGTATATATGTGTCGCAAATACCCTAAATGGGGGATGCGACTATAAATAAATAAATGAAAAAAAAGTTAAGTTCATATAACAGTTTCTGTAGCAAAGAAATTTACTCTTTGCAATGCTTCGATTCTTGACAAGTATTGCTTAAACTCTGGGATGTTTTCGTATGGAAAAATTTGGAGAAAAATTTCGCCTCTGTTGGGGACCTTATTAATTCGATTCAAAAGTGGTCCCAATGATAGTATTTCCCATTAAATTAATATTATTTGTTACAAACTTACGAGTTGAACTAGTCATATCTCAAAAATAAGAACTATGTTCAACTGGAAATTCCGCATACTTTCAAGTATCTCCATAAACTATCATTTAGGTCACTTTTAAATAAAGTCACGAGCTGTGGCCTGTCCAAGTTTGTTCCTCCCTTGGTGCGTAATATACTCCCGCTGCAGCGGGAGGAAAAGTAATTAGTCTCCAGTTATGACGACTCGATATACCCGATCTCCCATCCACTTTTCATGTAAAAAAAAGTTCCTATTCCTGCACTTATTAAAAAAAGTACGATGTGTAACAAGGGAACAATTATTTTTTTCAGACTCGGATGATGATATTGAGCACTCGTGTAGCACTCGGGCGCCAAGGGCACCCTCGTGAACCACTCATGCTCAATCATCATCCTCGCTAGAAAAATTCAACTTTCTCCCCTAATTCCACAATGTACTATTTTTTAATTGGCTATCACTTTCTGGGGTTTTGAATAATTTCGAATTTTTCCTGTGGCAAGTCCCCATAAAATTACTTAAGAAACAAAATAAAATCGGTTGAGAAACAAAAAAGATTCCAGTAATTTATGAATAATTGTTTTTAGTGATAATATCTAGTAGAATATCGACATTTTGTAAAAAAAGTTATCTTACTTATGTTAAATACACTTTATTTATAATACATTGAGTATCTCTATCATTTTAAATAAATAAATCACATTACAACAATGTTTTTTTTTTATATTTTAGGTAACCTCTTAATTTAGACTGCTTTGACTAGGGAGTCGCGTTAGAAACACCTTAAGGTGATGTGAGATTCCGACATAATTTTCAAAAGAATATAACTCATCAAAATACCAATAGAATCATACACAAAAAATTCTCAGTATAGGATTTAAGTATATGGAGCACCTGGCAAGCGTGTTTTTCCAAAAAAATGATGAGAATTTAATTAAATAAAAACCGTACTGCCAGTAAGCAGGAATCTGCAATTAATCTACTTTTTAAATGCGGATAGCTAACGAAAGCGCTAATAGAATCACTCAAAAAAATTCCCACATATAGGGTTTATGGGTACGGAGCTCTTGACAGACTTTTTTCCGAATAGACGCTTGAATATTGATTTAAAAAATATTGAATTTCACGGTTTCATATGGCCTTAAGGTGATGTGAAATGCAGACATCATTTTCAAAAGAATATAACTCATGAAAATACCAATAGAATCATTCACAAAAATTACGAGTATAGTATTTAAGTATACGGAGCGCCTGGCAAGCGTGTTTTTCCAAAACAATGATGAGAATTTATTTAATTAAATAAAAACCGTACTGTCGGTAAGTAGGAATCTGCAATTAACCTACTTTTTAAATGCGGATAACTAACGAAAACGCTAATAATCACAAAATAATTCCTGCATATAGGGTTTATGGGTACGGAGCGCTTGACAGAATTTTTTTCCAGATAGACGTTTGAATATTGATTTAAAAAATACTGAAATTCACGGTTTCACATGGCCTTAATCAATGTACATATTCTTATCAATAATTTAATTTAAGAAATTGACTTATTACGAACCTGGAATAACATTTTTCCATCACAGTCGAATACGAATACACAACATTGCCCATTATCTGCAACTAAAATGTGTCCATAACTTCTATCTACTGCTACGTCAATAGGTTCCTGTAGATGAAATTTAATATAGTAGAAATCAAAAACTTTAACTTTTATCTAACCCGTTTCTAACCAAAACGCCCTAAATTTTCCTTCTTGTTCAACAATTTATTTCTTAGGGAAAAAATCGACTGATCGATTTGAAAATACCACTTCT
>JAPYZP010002743.1:0-15087 GCA_030522985.1 Torymus sinensis
CTCTCTTTCAGTGAATCTCGGAATGACACTCGCGGTAACCCATTGACTTTTATTTTCCTTCCACCCTACGAAGAAGGATGCCTTTTCGAGATAGCCATTCGCATTCGCCTTCTTTCATCGCAGCCCCCGACTACCGCGGCAGTTTTCACACATTTTTCTCGTATTCCTAGGCGGTATAATAGAAACGTCGCTGGCGCAGAGCAGCAGCCGCAGCAGCAGCAGCAGCAACAGCAACGACTCGGTATTCCGGGATGTGTATATACGTTGGCGCCAGAGCGAATAAAATATGGACATTGCAGGATGAGAGAAAGAGGTAGAAGAGAGAGAGGAAGCGAGGAGAAAGTGGTTTGTACGTGCGCACGGCGCGCCGCACGTTGACTCGTACCACTGCATCGGACGAGATAATGCAATTGCCTGCGAAGGATCGTTGCTTCATTTTCTTTCTCTTCGCTCGGATAGCCGGCTGAGCTACGGAGAAGTGGATTGTTTGTGCATTCGAATAGATATTTTTATAGTATTTGAAAGAATGAATAAATACTTTCAACTTTATTCTATTATGTCTTCAGTTAGTCGACGAGATTGGAATTCTTAATAAAAATGTTTTACATCGACACCAATATCAACCTAAACACTTCAATCTCGCAAAAACCATTTCACATCACCATATCCGCTACCAGAAAAAAAAATCCCCCGCCTATAACATGCGTTCCTCCTTGAAATCAAGTCTACCTCCCTATACGCAACCGTGCCCTACGCATGCATAATACCTACGCATGCATGATCTATCTCTTTCCGCGGGTACCGTGCGCGTTATATTACGTTATTCAAGCGCGGGCGCGCGTCCCCTGCGCCAATCTCGCGAAGAAGCTGCGCCGAAAATCCGATAACCGACGCGCGCCTGCGCCCACGTGCCAGTGCCCCAGATGTAGATCTGCTCCCCGGGGCAGGAGGAATTCGCCTCCTTGCTCTCTTTCTCCGCCTCGAGTGTACAGTCTTGTCTGTCGAGCTTCTATTTTCGTTGGGCGGAGAGAGAGAAAGGTGGGGAGGGGGCCGAGTTGTTATATTGGTCGTGAGCTTTGGTTCTTCGACATCTAGTTTCTGCAAATACGAAAGAATAACTGCGGACCTCTGCGTGTCGGAGTCAGTTGAGGGTTGGTTCGAATGTTTCGTTGAGTTTCATTTCTGTGCCCGACCGGTATTCTTTTTTTGCTATAGAGAGAGAAATAAAGAATCATTTGCGATGGGAAAATGGCAATATTGATTATATTTGTATTTCGTTGTGCAAAGCTGGATTATATTCATTTGCTTGAAATAACTATTTTACTAAAGGTGACTTATAGGGTAAAGTCTCCCAATATGGCTGAGCATCTAATATGTACCATCGTGATATTTCGAAACCTACGCAGCTTTCTTTTTTGGTCATAAGTACTTTGGATGCATTCCTAGCCCAAATTAACTGCTCCACGTATTTCTAGCAGTTCAATGTTTTCTCGAATTATGGGAGGTGGTAGTTTGTTCCAACAGTTTAAGACTTATCAAGCAGACAAAATCAAATGAGCGCAGTTTATTTAAAATTGAATGATATCGATTGTATTAAACGTAAGTGTTATTCTACTGCCAGTACAGAGTATTTTGTGTCGCTGGTTTTAATTTAAAAAAATATTTTCATGTTTTATATGATAAAAAGTACGTAAAAGCTCAAAAGTTCCTAATATGGATCACCACCAATATTTTTCTTGCTAAAGTTTATTAAAGTACGTGTGTATTTATTATTGTAGAAAAATATTTAGTAGTGGTATTTACATAAACTCTTTGCATTTATGATTTTCTATTGTTTTTGATACCCTACTATACTTATCTCTCTCAATGCGGATATAGAAAGTTAAAAATCAGATTTGGGAAAATCCTCAGTACTTTTAATGATTATTGTAATGATTTTTCTAAAATAGTTTATTGCTGCTATTTCCTCTAGAAAAATCATTACTAAAGTCATCAAAAGTTCTGAGGATTTTCCCATTTTCAGGGTCAACAGTTCATTTCTCATTTCGGTACGTTGTTAATAATATCCTCGATATTTTATAAATTTGATTATTAAATAATTATGAAAAAGTAATAAAAGCCAACGATATGACACATTATCAATTGCATCAAAGATTCACTTCTTTATAATTGACACATCCGTTTACTCTCACATTCACAGTTTCCTGTACAAAGAATAATTCCAATCAAACATTTAGTCAAAACCATTAGCAATTCCAGCTACGCGTTTAGTTATTTCGATCAACTTCGGGAATAACATACATCCCGTACAAATTAATCAGCCGAGAGCAAAATTTTCATAATCTTCAAAAAGAGCATCAAAGCTCCCGCATGTCTCGCTTTTTCGCAACTCTCTCTCTCTCTCTCTCTCTCTCTCTGGCGCCCCGGCTTTATGAGCGACGCTGTCGCGTCGAATTCGGTTTACGACTTCAATGCCGCGCGCGCGGGCGTTATGGGATTTACGCGCAGGCGCGACGACGCGTGATTTTGCTCATACTCCCGCGAGCGGGTTGAGCGTCCATGGTACTCCATCGATGATTCCGCGTCCCGGGCAATAAAAGTAAGCCGCGAATTTTTAAATGACGCGCCGCGGCGATTCGTCGAATGACATTAGCGCGGTTCTGCACGCGCGATTCGCGAATTGTCGGTGACGGGACGCAGAGCTTTGTGTAAGAGCGAACGGGGGTGGGGAGGGGGGGATTTTTGATTCTGATGGCCGTTGAAAATTCAGCGAGGCGAGGGAGAGTCATTTGGCCGGGATGAAACAAAACTGTTTGGAAATTCATAGAAAGGCAGGACGAGTTGGAAAGGGCGTGGAAGTGGGAAAAGGGTAGAATGAAGTTTTTTTTTAAAATGAAATGCGGAGAAATTCTCGCGGCTATGGATGAATTCAATGACGACGATCGATCGTGAATCGCATAAAGCGTGGGTCTATAAAGGTGGCGAAATAATTAATTCAGGGCAAGGGTTTGAATGCTAGATTAAAAATTTTCCAAGGACATTTGAAAATGTCTTTCCTAAAGATATGGTTACCATTATAATACTCATTCTTTATAAAAACAGATATTTAAAAGGAAACGCGAAAGATAAATGAATTTCCGAAAGCTGCTCATTTCGTTAAATTTAATAACACTCGCACCAGCAGCAGCAAATTCCCAGCGTTTTTAATACATCCCTCGCCCCCTAAAGATAATGTATTCCATTACCTTCAACATTCACCCCTTCCGCCATCCCAACTAATTCCCGCGTGCGCTGCGAGGACCCCGAGTCCCGGAAATTCCGTATCACCGCCCTCGCGCTCGCAGCCGCCCAAAATTAGCTCCCGACGCGGCAGCGGCCCCGGCGCACAGGAGCGTCGTGCGTCATCAATCTGCTCCCCGCGGAAAATCGCCTTATAATTAACGCCGATGTGCAAACATCGAACGCAACACAGCGGCTGCCTCGTGCACTCGAGAGAGGAGCTTTTGTGCCGGATATTCAAACGGGGAGCTAAACGCATTGTTCGCGTCGCGCTCGATCGGAGGCTCTCTCTCTCTCGAGAAGGAGGAGGAGGAGGAGGACGGTTACACGACGGAAGCCGTGAACAAATGAGAAGAGAGAGGGTTGGAGAAGAGAGCGAGATGTGAAGGGATTTAATTTGATGAATGAGCGCAGCTGTAAGGTGATTTTGATTTAAGTCGCGACGTGTTTTCGTTAAAGGTGATGAAGAGATAGTGAGGCTGAAGGGTGTGCTGTGATATCATTTTTCAACGGAATATTTAATAAATAGCGAACATTCTTTAGAAAAGGTTGTCTATTTGAGGGTGTGTAGGTGTCGTGAAGGAGAACAATTTTCCTAAACTATCCAAGCTTTGATGTTCTCTGCATACAGCTCACTTATTCTTAGGATGACTTGACTGCGATAATTATTTCATTATACCTATTTGTATTTCTTTAAGTTTATTCGTGTACATGTATTGGTGCTTTTGTATTTTTTGTTTTGTAAATTGTTGCAAATAAAGATAAGTGCGCGGTGATTTCTTCATGTCAATCATTTCAAAATTAAACCTACTGAAGTTACTACATCATAAAGATCAGAAGTTCAATAGTCATTGCAATAAAACGGTGTTATAAGAATATCAAGGTTGTCTACGATTCTGGAAAATATCCACAGCCTTCAAAACAAGACATGCTTTGAAGATAAAGTAAATAAATAAGTACGCTATTGAAATTCATTTTAGAAAATGGAGGAAGTCACAGATGTTTAATATGTAAATATTTTTATGTAAATGTGTAAGTATTAAAAAACTGTAAATATTCATATTTCTAAATTTTAGAATAAATATATATTATAACAAGGTGGTTAATGTTTGTTCAGCTGATAGTAAAATAAGCATGAAAACCTTGTGTTCAAACAGTAATAATAACCGAATTTGAAATTTACTTTACGTTTTGAAGGAGATTCTTTAATTCATGTTCCTACTTATGTTAAACTTTTCGCAAAAACTAAATTCATTATTCTAAAATAGAAGGATCAAAGGTTACGTAGATGTGTAAGTTTTTTCATACATAAACAGTTTTCTGTTTAGAAAAAGCATTTTGTTGCCCGTTAAAAATCAAATAACTCTTGTTTGAAAACCCACCTGCCACAAGTGCAAAACCTTCTATAATACCAAAAAAACTACAATTTTTTCATAAAAAGAAATTTCTTCAAAAAAGTATCTTTCTCTCCTAATCAAATGCACCTTACAACTACGAAAATTAGTTTGATTTTCTCTTTACCCAGTTCCGCGACGTAACTTTACTAACAAAGTAAATTTCGACACTTGTATACTTTGAAATTTGAGCGAAGAACCATGCACATTACTAAAAAAAAATAAGAGTATGAAAACATTATAAAAACGGTTAGCATTAAAAGGGCAAACATCACACGACGTCTCCGCCTTATGGTTTCGCTTGCGTGCGGGGAGGGCAGGTGCGGCTTTCAACGCCAAATCCTCAGACATTCCGTAATGAGACGAGGTGCACAGCTTCCACGGCGACGTAAGTGCCAAATGGAATATTTAAGAGGCGCTCGCGCGCGCGAGCTATAGACCTAAAGACTCCGACGCGTACCTACTCGGCGCAGCCTCCGACGAAGACACACCGCGCAGCGGAAGCGAGAAACCGAGAGGGCGCGTGAGCTCACTAATTGCGTAACAACGCAGAAAGTGCGTCGCCGTCTACTACTCCCTTTGCCTCTAAAGACACTCCCACGGCTTAATTTTTAATTCGCTTCGGCGGCAGATTATTTTCAATCGGCCCAGATGCCCAAGTTTATATCAATTATAGTAGTTAATTGGATTCCTGCCTCGGCTGGTAAACGGATTTTTCCGGGGTATAGCGTGGCGGTAGCAGTGTTTTTTTTTTCAAAGTACTTGAGCTATGTTGGCTAAAGTTTCAAGTAGATAGGGTCCTGAGAGTTGAGCGAAGCCGGGAAATATACGTATAGCTTCAAAGTAACTTACCCTTTGAGGGGTAAGTTCAGTTCAAATTTCGAGAAGACAAATTATCGCGTGATAGCGATTAATTCAATACTTGTTCTCTTAACAATTAACAAACTGCTATATTTTATTTTTATTTCGTTTTCAAATATTATTTTTTTAATCGGGATTTCAAACGAGACACTATATTCTATAGAATACATAATTATTAGATATACATATTGACACTATAAATGCACAGAGACAGTAGCTGGACAGTAGTAGATCAACGTAGATGAGAAACAATACAGCTGCGGAAACCACCGTTCCACTACTGCTGCTCCCATGGAAGGCACTCGACGACCACAGGTCGCGCGCCCATTTCGGGACTATATGCGCATCCCCGTTGCGCCGCAAATCAAACCATATTATATACCCCTGTAACCCCAGCGATCGAGGTTCCGGCATTTGGGTATAATCCGAGGCGGGACCAGAGAGAGAGAGACATAGCGTCTTATCGCAATATCTGCGCGACGCCATTCGCAGAATGTGCAATCCGCGTTAATTACACGGCGGAGAGAGAGAGACACTTGTTGATCGCCGCACGTCTCGGTGCAATGTATGCGTTATGCGCGCGCGCGCGTCGTCTCACGTGCGAATCGGTCGTTGCGCTGGGCGATATTGAATAATTACATTAGCGCGAGATGCCGCTCGAGCGACGAGGTCGATGGGTGATGGAGATGGTCGTTTGGTCGATTTAGTTTTATGGGCTTTGTTTGTTTTTGCGGCTTTTTGCAGTATGGATGGAGAATGGTTGATTGAATTGCTGTTAGGTGATCGGGTGAAAAGTTAATGAATGGAGAGGTTGATTTGTAGATGTCTATCAACGGATCATGAACCGCTTAAAACGTATTTAATTTTTATGAAATTGATCGTTTGAGGCATGGGCCTGTGATGGCTTTAGAAGTTTTCCTAGTTCAAGTCCGGGTCTCTGGAAATGACACAAGTACCACTGTAAATATTTATATTACCAACATGGGAACAGATATAGAGCGACGTTAAAGCATAAAAGCAAGGAAAAAAGATCTTTTGAGATGTTAATTAAAATATAACATTCATAATGTTGAAGTGACGTGAAATGAATAGGAACGAACCGATCAATAATTATATTTATGGGTGAACCATGTCAAGAAGTTCTTACTTTATATTCCAGACTGTCAATCATTTTGTCACGTAAAATTTTCAATCATTTCTGAATCTGAATAATTTAAAACTTTAATATTCGGATTCAGAGTATTAATAAAACGGTAATACTTCTCGAAAATATACACCTTTCGAAAACCACGTCAATGGAAAACTTAAATTTGTAATCTCCTGGAAGAAATTGACGATGTATCTATGACGTCATAACTAAGAAATACATGAAGAGAGAAAGGTGGAAGAGCACGACAACGCATTGTGTACATTTCGCAGTGTGCATAATCGATTACGCGCGATGCGTAAAGTTTGGTGATGAACCGATATAGTATCGGGAACATTATTTTCACATGATTGTCAATTATTTTATTTTGATGTTGTGACGGAACACGGAGTTGCGCTCCCGAGATATATATGTTGACTGACTACCAAATAAGGTAATACTTCAAAAATGAAATACGCAATTTTAAAAATATTTCTGTAAATTAGCGTGAAAGTAGTGACGCACGCTGTGCATCAGTTCAAATTTTCGTCCCAGTTGTAAAGCCAGAACATTTTAGTGATTAATCATCGGGAGTCGCCAAAGAGTTATGGCTGGGATCTATTTGCATTCGGGTTTACAATTTAGTATGCGAAATATTTACGTGTACGTTCATTTTAAATGAAAGAACAGTAATATATTCCATCTATATACGTCTGGCTAAATTTTACGGTTATTCAAACAAACATCATTTCTAAAAATAGGCGCGACTGAAAATATTGGTTTGCGTATGTTTGTGGTTCTCGTTATGTATCGAAATGGTAAAATTTGATCCAAAAAAAAGTTTTTTTAAACAAATATGTTATCTACGAAGATTTAAAAACGTATTAATTTTTGTTTTAGGAAAACAAAGGATACGTACTATGGAGAGCAGAGGAAGTCGAACAAACATTAGATTATACATCAACAGCTATTGTACTCTAATTGGAAGAACGTTAAATAACAATTGTGTGCTTTATTTATTTTATTATAACCCATTTGTTTGAAAATGCTTAAAGATTCCATCGAATCTAGCGCAGAAAAATTTTCCGATTTAATTCAAGAACGTTAATAGATACCTAAAGTACCTAGTACCTAACGGTCCTCCTTTATTTACCGTTATACCAGGGAAAGGTGTACGGATTTTGTTATTAGTGAAAATAAATTATTTGAACGAAGAATGGCCTTACAGTACACTTAAACAAATTGATTATTCAAATATTAAATTGATCATAAACAAGAAAAATTATCAACAAGTTTATAGTAATTAAAATCAACATTTAGAAACCTCGAAGTGTAAAGATATTTTGCTTAATCATGACTCTATACGTCAGCAAATATTTCAATAAAAAATAAAACTAAATATTTTTTTTGCAATGATGTGTTATTACAGAAGAAGCTTATTTCGATGGTCTTATCAAGGTAATTTATTTATCTTATTATTCATCAAGCTAACAATATTTTTGATCAGTGGTTATATTATTACGTGAGAATACATAAGTACTTTCATTCAAAATTATCTTCGATAGTCAACAAAAAGCTAATTATAAAATTTCATGTTTATACACGTCAGTTATCAATGACAATAAAATAAGCTCGTTCAAACTTTACCCTTAAATAATTATTGCACTGACATATTTTTCTTTAAATATTGTGATAAATAAATGTTAATTATCTATAGTGGAAATCGTTCGTAGTTTCTTCAGAACGAGTTTAATTATTTCGGACGCTGACGAACAAAATTAATAAATGTTAAATTAAAATATGTAACAACATTATTTTCTATAATCTGTTATTTTTCTACATTTCTCTAACGGAACGTTGCTGCTCTTCTTTGAACGATGGAAATATATTAAAAATGATTGTAGACGTTCGATATGTCCGGAGCCTATAAAGCTCGATTGTTCCTAGCAACTTAATTGGATGCATCGCCGAGGGATTTGCGCGCAATATCAAGCAGCGCTGCTCTGTATAAATCCCGCCATCGAAAAGCCGAAGAAAAAGCTCTCTCTCTCTCTCTATCTCACCCTCTTCCCCTCTCGCTCGGCCTGGCTTTTCCATCAGCATCGTCGGATGGGAATATCGGTGCACGCGATGGCGGCTGCCCGCCGGAATCTCCGATATTCCAATCGGGAAATTCCGCACGCACGTCGCGACTGCAGCGTGGAATTCGCGCTCCCCGCTTCTCTCTCCCTCCGCAGCCTGCAGCAGCCCGCGCTCGCCCAATCGATCCGAGTCCTGATCGGCCTTAACTTCCCGAATATAAGCGCGAATCTCGGCGAGCTCGGCTATCCCTTTGTTATGAGCCGCCGACTCTGCCGCCGCCGCGTGCGCGGATTGCCGCGTCTCGCGCGGAAATGAAGGACGTTAACGGAATTTCTCGAGTCGAGGATTAAAGCAGAGCGCCGCGCCCGATGACGAGGATGAAAGGGACGACGAGCCGGCGGAGGTGGCGGCGGCCCTCGTTATTTTCATTGGGCTCGGAAGTGGCGGAGCGTGAGCCCACCGGCGGTGTTGCGTTTAATTGGAACGGAAGGTTTGGGATATGTGCGCGGCCGCGATGAGGCGGCGAGAAAGTGGCGGATTAATGGAAAACTCCGCGGGATATGGGGTAGAGTAAGTGTTTTTATGGAGAATCAAGTGTTTGCCGATAGATGCAATTAATTTACCTTATTTTCATGGCACAATACGAAGATGTTGAGTCGAAAAATAATCATTTCATACTTTGTAACACGAACATGCGCGTTTAATTAATATCGAGTGTGCCAACTAGCGAAATTATTAATGTATTTTATGTAATATTGTAAAAGGAATAATCGTTTGTCCATTAAATAAAATATCAAATTTGTATAAAAAAAATGATAAAAAATAGTTAATACTTCTTAACAACTCTCATACATACATACTATAGTTTTGTTTCTTAATAGTATATTTCGATACAAGTGCGAAAATGACAAAAATGACCAGAGACATATAGATCTCATTTAAATTTAAAAATAAATATAAACAGTATAAATATGTAGTTTTACTCCTTGACAACATGTAACAATGACGGCTCAAACCCGGTTTCAAGATTTCTAAATTTATCAGCATTGTTTTTTTATAAATAGAATACAAATATAATACTAGAAATTTTATATGACAAAATGCATGTAACGTGTTTTTTAGTACCACGTATATTTTGAAACCCCATTTTTCTAGCTACATTTCTGCGTGAAATAACGAAAAAGTAAAATAAAATTTATTCATCGCGTTATTTACCGTCACTCACGCTCTCATACAGCAACCCTTTTTCCCCTCCATATGTACCCAAAGCAAATTTTTATGTATTCACCGCGTCATATACTTCGCGTCATTAAACCTCAACGCGCGTGCACGCGAAAAAGCCCGCCACGATGATGACGACATTCTTTTCCATTCCGCGACTTCGCTTTTTCTTCATTTCTCTCGCGTGCAGAACGCACGCTTGGACATTAACTTGACCTGATTAAAAGGCGCACGCGCGCCTACAAATTAAATGGCACAGAGTTAAAATGGACACACATACACACACAGACATGCGCAATCTCGGCATCGGCAGCGACGATATTTAAAGAGAGCGCGGGAGACTATATTTATATGCATCGGGAATTTATTGTTAGCGCGAAAGCGCAATGTATATGCACCGGAGGGGGTCGTTACTTTGGGCCAAGTATGCGAATGCGCGCACGTGTGTATCCTGTATAACGCGGTGATTTGCAAGTGAAACGACACGCGCCAGCGCGAGCGATCTTGATTTTTAGCCGCGCACTGTCACTGCGCTTTTTATGCTGCTTGCTTATACATTCCCGCCGAGGCAAAGTCTTTGGGGCAAAATCAGCCTGCGATGGGGGATTAGATTTTTAGTGTCGTTGACATATTGCCGATTTTATTATGCTTTAGTGAAATAATTATTATACACGTACGTTTCGCTGGTGGATTTCATAAGTTATTACCATATTGCCTACGACAGAATCTCATGAAAATATTGAAGTTTAGATAAACACTACAGTGTAATATAATATATTACAGTATAACTAGTAATGGAAATGATGAAAAAATAATTGTATTGATTTATGGTAAAAAATTGTTCAGTAATGTCAAAAAATCATAATTTCAAACACTTTTACATAAAAATATAGAGTAAAATGAAAATTTCTGTGTAATATCCCAATCTGATAAATAAGATTTTTCAATGAAAAAGATATTTTGTTGGAAGGGTTTAAATGCGGACTTGAGACGAACCAAGTTTGTGTAGAGATTATTTATTGCCAACGTTTCGGAAGTATTGTGACTCCCTTCTTTTGGTTACGAAAGCAATTTTTGACATGTAATTATACAAATACGATATCAAAACATTTGAGAATTGATGTATCAAATAGAAAAACTATACTAGTGGAATAAAATCTAAGAAATTTATGGTTCGTCTAACGAGATTGTTAATTTCCCGTAGCGGTTTAGTTCCCAAGTCACTATGAATTAAAAAGAAAAAAGATTTTTTGAAACGAATATTTATAGCACAAAAAATTAAGGAAAAAAGTCCCAACAATTAGAAATTCAAAAACTTACAAAAATTGTGACACCTTCTAAAAAGATCTTAATTAAACAAAATTCGAAACGACACTGATGATAAATCAAATGACAAATAATCAAATAAAATTAGTCGAGTCCGCATTTAAAGAAGTCCCTTCCAACATTACAATATCACGAATGTTCTACATACAACAAAAAGGACATTTTGCCCTTACAATACAAATACAAGTACATAATAAAAACTATTATTAAAAGTAATTATTTATACTTGTTATTTAAAGAACTAAACATAAACGTGGTTTAAAGAAGCACATATGACTTTAGATTTGATAACGTATATTCATAGTTAATACATGGATAGATTACAGATGTTTGATGATCAAACACAAACACATTCATTGCTGATAAATTACAAACGTAGACGGTACACCGCGAACCGATATATTTCTAAATTTTAATTTTGGCTTTACAGTTCCGAAATATATATTACAATCAATCGATTCTACAACTGTACAAATATTATCCTTATCACCATGTGGACGACAGGTAGTACCTTAATTATCAGTCACGTCAAAATTGCTTATCTATAAAGAGACAAATATCAGTTTTAAACAGGAAGTTACTCTTGAGAGATTTCCTAATTTCATCAATCATTTTTTCACCATACCCTGGCCGAAAGTACCACTTTCTTTTTGGCCCGGGTATGGTGGGAAATTAAATACAGAAGAATTCACAGTTATAAATAAGTCTCCATTGATGGACATGGCACTAATAAAGATTTCAAGAAGATAAACGAAACCTTAAAATAGCACGAAATTATTTACAAAATTTATGCTAAAAAGGCATGAAAAACCGCACGCGAAGCATGATACACGTGGCAAAAGCCAATTCCCCAAACGTATAAATTTACGGAAATCATTTCGTGTAAAGGAAGTACATATAGCGCAATCCACGCGTAAATAAGCGCACGTGGCGAAAACCGTACAAAAAGAAACTTCGCAAAAATACGTCTGCAAAAACATATACATTACGGTTATCATTACTATTATTATTGTTCGGCCGACCGCGCAAAGTTATCAGAAGGTGTTTTCCGACCTTCTTCACTTCCTTCTTGGCTCAGACTTTACAAGCCCAGCCGCTTGTATACATAAACTCGGCCTAATTGTTCTTCAGCCACGCGGAATTTTATTACTCTAATCCACGCAATCTGCTATTACGTTTGTAACGTAATGCCCAGAGCGCTCGGGAGCGAGTAAAGAGCTTAATTTATTCCGCACGGGAGGGAAAAAGGAAAAGAGCGGAACGAGAAGAAAGGTGGAAAGGGGAAGGTGGAGGCGGCAAGTGCGAGGAGATTTAGGACAGTCAAGGGCAGCAGTCTAAGAACTGTCTATATAAATTGAATATTTATGTGTCTAGGAGTTGGGATATTTCAAGAGCACGGCGAAATGAGAATTCTAAATTGTAAAGGGGTTTGTATTTATTGCACAGTGGAAACAAGCCTACGAGTGGGTTGTTAATGTGAAGTTATTTCATTGAAATTGAAAGCAGAAAGTTGATAAAACTGCCGATCGTTGGTTGGCTACATAAAGCCACGAAATTAACATTAGTTTTGAATTTATTTTTGAGTTAACAACAAAAGAAGCTTTCAATATTCACGTCAATTCTGTATCGATGATACTAATGAATTTTTTTTCAAATAAATACCCATAGCCTCTTAGTATCCAAATTTAATCAATAAAGAATTTTTGCCAATCAATCATGTTTTCCCAAATGAAGCTATTTAAAAATTCAACCAGCACCGCTTCTATCATCCCTAACTAGCCGCCTCGCTTTTGTTTTTCGGCCAGCCATCGCTCTTTCTTCATCCCTCGGCAAAGGCGAAGATAAAGAGGCTCGGCCGGCTTTTAATTTTTGATCCAATTACCCGTTCCAGCGGGGGTCGACGAAGACGTAATTTACTCGACGTCGGCTTCCCCAGGCCTTTGTCGCGCGCACGCAGCAGCCTCTCCCACGAGGCCTACACCGAATTTATCGAAAATTTCGTTCAGCAGGTGGGGGGTAGGACGCCGGCGTTATAGGCCGCGCTGAAGCTGCGTGATTTACGCGGTTAGCTGAAATTTATCTCGACCTCTTTTTCCGTGGCTTGCCTAGTAAGTCTCTTGAAAGGCATAGCGAATTTGCTGTGTACAAAATTTTCCGTTTATTGTGTCGTGGCTTTAGCATAAAATCTAACGTTTTACTTTGAAAGCACGACTAAGTTATGCGTGTACGTCACAATATGAATACTAAAATTGAAGGTTGATAAACGTACACGTGTCACTTGAAGGTTATATTCTACGATTTAACTGGAAGCTATATAGATATGAATCGAGGTCCTCGAAATTTTGTATCTGATTTGGCTTTTTGAGACATTTTTTTACTTAAAGTCTTGGTCTATATCAAAGATTACATGCAGATTCAAAGCTTTCATTTGAAAATTTAAAATATATTCATCCTCATCTCGTATATCGTTCTCAACATATTTGCATTAAAAAATGCCAGACAGCGGAGCGACTCTTCTAATTTGAGCCGAACCACACGCTCCTATAACTATTTACATAATACAATGTTTTCTTTTCATTTTATAGTAGGAAAATTTATCTCGTTTCACTATTCTGTGACGTTTCATTTAATGTGCAAGTGTACATAATATTACAAAGACACTCGTCATGAATAATATTTGTTATTTACTATAGCCACACGAAACTTATCTAGCTCAAGTGATGCCGATTTTGCCACGGAAAATCCGCAAACGATAAATTAAAGCAATTTATTTATAAAGCTTACCAAACCGTTAAGTTTTAAATATTTGACGTTTCAAATTCGTATATAAAGTCGATTAGGATAGAAAGCATTAATATTAATTGGAAAGTAATCGATAAGGTTGTTGCCAAATAAATAAAAATAGGATGATACAACATAAATAATGCAAAATCTATATAATGTATTTTTATCAACAGTGATTAGAAACGAAAAATGAGAATATGAACGGATGAATTAATTATTATAGCTTCATAGTATATAGAGGAAAACATATGGTGTCGAACCAAATAAAGTTATTTATCATCAAAGTCTCAACAACGTACCTGTTTAATCAAATATTATAAACGCGTTGCTGCGATCGTTCAAATATAATTATTTTATATTCTTGGCAATAATCAGGTAAGTTCGAGCCTGAATCACGAGTTATGAAAATAAATGGCAAAACAGAGACGTCAATAATCGATTTTATAATATACAGTATATTATATTGGCGATTGACTGTATAAATACCAAGCCATCTCCTTAAATAAAATATTCGCACGAATTAATTGATTCACAGTTGGTAATGATTGGGCGAGTTTGCAAACTTGCCTCTAATTTACAATAAAACGAACCCGTCTAAATCAATAATAACGATCTCGCGCGATATACATAACGACTGCCGCGGGGCGCAATATGCACCTCCTCCCATCCAAGTTACCAGCGAAAACAATTACGCAATCCTCCAAGGCCATCAAAAACCCTCCCCCAACTCCAGCTAACTTGGGAGAACATCCGCTGCGGCGGACCGATCGAGCGTTATAACTCGAACGTCATCGGTACACAGGCACACACACCTACACCACCTTCACACATACACACAGAGAGACCGATGCCGACAAGCCGTTACTCGAGGGGTGGCGGCGAACAGCCGAAACGGAACACGTCGCTCGTTAAACTCCGCGGAATCGTCAAAGGGGGAAGGAGGAGAAGGCAGTGAACAGCGGCGCAACTTGGACGTCCAGCGCGTGCGTCCTCGCTTCCTTTCACGAGTCGCTC
>JAPYZP010002744.1:0-13824 GCA_030522985.1 Torymus sinensis
CCGCGCAAACTGAATTTTTTCCACATAGCACTTTTTAGCGTGCGATTGAAGCGTTCACATATCGATGCTTTTAGATTACTAAAGGTTGAGTACAACTTTCTTTTGTGTATGTTCATAAGTTTTTGAAAATCTGTGTTCTAAAATTCTTTACCTCTGTCGGTATGGAGATTTTTCGGTACCCTACCTTTAACTAATACAGATTTAATAGCTTCTGGGACATCTTTCCCTGTTTTTCTCTTTACAGGAACTGTCCATGCATATTTGCAGAAAATGTCGATTACAGTAAGCAGGAATCTATAGCCCTTATTATCTCGAGCGTAAGGAATCATTTCGACGATTTCATGCTTGTGGAATTAATGACCGATTAACTGTGCCATACCCTCTTTTATAGTCAAAATGTCAGCTTTTATTTGAGATAACTGCGCATCAAG
Organism: Torymus sinensis; assembly: GCA_030522985.1. Classification (NCBI taxonomy): domain Eukaryota; kingdom Metazoa; phylum Arthropoda; class Insecta; order Hymenoptera; family Torymidae; genus Torymus; species Torymus sinensis. Next base: position 432 of record JAPYZP010002744.1, read on the forward strand.
TTCATCTCTATGATTATCAACTATTATATCCAAATCATCCAGACTAGCTCTAAACCTTGTAGTTATGTCTGTTATTCCTCGAATTTCCATTTGAATAATGTTTCGTAGAGTCTCTAAATTTACAACATCGTTTGGCTTTTGAAAATAAAAGGCATAATAAAACTATGGAAAGTGTAGCGTTGGGCGATGGCTTGTATCTTAAACCACATAAAGTTGGGTTAGGTCTACATTTAAAAAAAAGAAAAAAGTTCCACCAAATAAGATTACCTCAGCAAGCACTTACCGATGCCAATATATTGAAATATGCAAGACTCTGTAAAATCTCTAATTTTCGAGGAGTATTTCTGAGAAATGTATTGCCTGCTTCTGGGCCACGTTACTGTGAATCAGCTATAGTTAATCTAGATGATGCTAGTGGTCCTGGGACACACTGGGTTGCATATAGAAAAAGAGGCAAAAATTTTGCATACTTCGATAGTTTTGGTGATCTCCGATCGCCGTTAGATTTAATATTATACCTCGGAGTTGACGAAGTTAAATATAATCATGAAAGATATCAAGATTTTGACACACAATTGCGGTCACCTCTGTCTAAAATTCTTGTGCGGGGCTATATAAAGAGAGGTATGAGAAACATTGTATCATTCCGATTTAAGCTGTCATGGAAGCTTCATTAACTCTGAGACTTTCAGGTACGTCTTCTACACTAGATGCACAGTATTTTCCACCAATCGAGCTATCACCAAATAAAAATTGCGTTCTAGGTCTTGTAGAACTTTTAACATTTAATTCAATTCCCAATATAGACATTAACAATTATAAGTTTTACGTAGGTGAAAGCGTTTATAGTTTACCAGTAGGAAGTTACAAAATTGAGGATATTGACAAATTCCTTCGTAAAAAATTAGCGCACAACGACATTACTTTCAATTTAAAGCCGAATAATAATACTCTTCGCTGTACAATCAAGTGCAGTGTCCTATAGATTTTCGACCCGAAGATTCTCTCGGTCGTCTACTGGGTTTCACCAGACGTGTTCTCGAACCAAACGTTGTCCACAATTCAGATTTACCTGTTACAATTCTTAAAATTACCGCTCTACGAGTCGAGTGTAATATAACTTCAGGAGCATACATAAACGACCGAAAAGTATATACGATATAAGAGTTTTTCCTGCAGTACCTCCAGGTTATAAAATCATTGAAGTTCCCTCACACGTCATTTACCTTCCGATTGCTGTAAAGCGTGTAGATCATTTGCAAGTACATATCATTGATCAAAACGGAGATTTAGTCAATTTCCGCGGAGAAGTTTATATTAGTATAAGATTACATATCTGCCAGGTATAATGGGAATCGTTTGTAACAAAAACTATATAAGCAGAGAAACATGCCCGCCGCGTCATCAACGAACTGTGAAGGTGCTAACACGTCAGAGCATAAACAAACTAAAAAGTCTAGGATTAAATGTAGTACTTGGTGAAAGATAACTTGTATCATATTTTGCTGCTGACAACGAGATGGAAGAAATTCTAAGCATATAAATACCTGTAACTTTCGATGAATCCGTAGCGCACTACAAGGTTCACGATCACCAACCGTATACAACATCATTCAAAAACAGCGATGAAATACGCATATCTATTCAACATCAAGATTTATGACTCTTACCGTTCTGTAGTGCATTACATATATCTGGACGATTGGTTAAAACTAATAATACTCCAACTACAAATACAAAACTTGTGAACAATGCCATTTGTCATTTGTTTGAAGAAATCAGATATGAGTTGAACGCCATTGAGATATACAAGTACAAAAATTTTGGCTTAACCACTCTCATAAAAGGCTGGGTGTCATACAATCCAACTCAGAGTTTCATTATTGAAAATGCGGACTGGATCGATGTAGAAGAAACACAGAAGATAATCAATAATGCCGTTACTTCAATGTATCGATTTCCTTGAGCCTAATTTTTGGGTTCGCAAAGGACTATCGTAAAATTGTAGTAAACGCTAAGCATAAACTCGTTCTCATGAGATCGAGAAACAACTTGAACGCTGTTAAACAAACAGCTACACGAGTAGGCGGTGAAGACGTTTATGAGGATTTTAAAATTGAATTAACTAGAATCGAATGGCTTATGCGATAAGTAGTTGCATCGAACTCTAACAAAATTCGCCTACTAGATTTTGTAGGCAAAGATCGTCCTATTATCATGAGTTTTTGCACGTGCGAATTTTATGAGTACCCGTTACTTCCGATTACGACGAGACAGGTGTGGACTGTAAAAACATCAAATCAACTTGAAAAACCATGCTTTGTCATCTTAGGTTTTCAAACTACCCGCAAAGATCAGAAGGCAGTAAACGCTAGCCGCTTTGATCACTGCAATCTTACAAATGTAAAACTCTTTCTTAATTCTCAGTCATATCCATATGGTAATCTTAACCTTTATGTGAATCGTAATCAATATGCCATGCTGTTCGATATGCACGCTAATTTACAAAATTCTTACTATGGTAAAGATCCTGAACCATGCCCCTGATAGTGATAGACTGTTAAAAACAAAAAGAGTCCTTAAAGAGCGCACCTGTCGACATTCGTCTGGAATTTGAAGCAAAAGAAAATTTTCCTGTTGGAACTTCAGCCTACTGCTTGATCTTGCATGATCGCACAGTTCAATACAGTCCCGTAAATGGCGACGTGTAGAAACTTTAAGGAGTGGGGATAAGAGCATATAAGACGAGCGAGTCTCCGACTCCTCGTCATTTTTCATTTGGAAATTGAAGTGAAATAATAACCGTCATGGACTGCGCAGTGGATATGCAAGGCTTTAAAAAGCCCCGCAATGATTTCGTTCTGAAAGAGGTGTCTTTCGTGTCTCTCAACGACGATGATGTGCCTATAGTGCACCTCATTAAACGACCGTTTCTTTGGCGAAGACTAAGAAACTAGTACAAACGTGAAAATTTGTGGTTAGAACTTTGCTATCACGGACTATCGTAGAATAGTGGTGTCTGGGACTATACTGAAATCCGAAAAATTCTTGAAGATGCATTCAAAGTTGCCAAAAGAATTTTCGTGATTGGTGAAATAAAAAAACTATGGTTGGAACGTTTTAATTTTAATGTTACAGATATCGCTGAATTATGCTATCAATCTTTTGATTTTCGAAGATCGGTAACGATATGTACTAATCATAATGGAGCATACAAAACTGATTGTGCTATGTACAACGTAAAGCGCATGAAGCAATTTTACCGCTATGATCCCAACGTGGAGTGAGAAAACGTTATGGAGTCTGAAGATGTTGAAGAAAAAAATTTAAGGGTCAGGTAAAACCTCGCATGATAGGAGCGAGGTGGGTTAGTGCTTACCGCCCGCCGCTGGCCTCTCGCTGCTGCCTGTTGGGGAACCAATCACAGCTTGTTACGGTTGCGGCGGCTCGCGTTAGATGGTGGTTGAGAGGGTATAAAATGAGGTCTCAAGCATGGGGGAGCTCATTCTATGCCATATCAAGAGTGAAATGGGTCAAAGCGTAGTAAAACTTCCCCCTGGTTTAGATAGTAAGAAGGAGAAGAATACCAATTCAAAGTGAAAAGAATACCCACATAAATATTCAACAAACACACGCAATCTACCCGAGACGAAGGGGTATAAAAGATTCCACTAAGATTCAGTATGCAACGCTTCAAACCGTCTACAAAGAGTCGTTTCCAATGGAAGAATAAAATTTGAAGGATAGTGGAGGGGTTAATAGACAGGTAGAACCTTACATGATAGGAGCGAGGTGAAACTCCTATCCCCCTTCAAATTTAATAAAAGTTCCCTAGCTCGCCACTAGATGGCTGCACCATATTGTACTCTCACAAGAAATTACTCAAAGCTTCATTTATAAAAAGCAGGGTTATAAATGAAATATAAACAAGACCGTTCTTTTCTGACGCACGCTATTTGGAATTGCGCGGCTTCTAGAGTCATACCGCTTCCAGAGTTATGTTGCTTCTGGAGTCAGTATACTTTCTGCTATCAACCACCTGACCGCAGAGTTGCAGTCCGCCTTGATCGCAGACAGCATAGTGACTCGAGAAGCCCTGTGACTCCAGAAGCCCTGTTGTTTATCTACTTAAATTATTTGAGTTGATATCAGAATAGTTATAATGAGACACATTGGAAATATGCTTTAAGAATCTTGAAATACTTGTATTTAATAAAAGATTTGAAAATGAACTGTAAAAGAAATGTAAATTGCGAAACTATAGATTGTTATGTAGACGCAGATTGAGCTGGTGATAATGTAGACAGAAACTGCACATCTGGAGATGTTATTAAAGTGTTTGGAAATCTAATCGATTGGAAATGGCGAATGCAAAGAATGGTGACAAAGGCTACAACCTATGCAGAATATGTAGCTTTATCTGAGGTGCTTAGTAAAAAAGTAAAATTGGTACTAGATTTAATAAAAAATTTTTGAGTTCATACCACTTTTTACGCTTAAAATTTAAGCTATATTTATAAATTATTTTTGATAGTTCTTATAATAGATATCGATATGGCTCCTTTTAGGTTTAATAAAGGCCCTCTTGAAGTATATAAAATAATTTTTTTTTTTTAATTTGACATTGTTTATTGATGTACAATTTTAACAACCGTTGAGCATCTCAATAAAACGGTTGTTGATGGCGGGCACGATTTTGAAGCGAGAAATGATCTGAAATACAATGTTCAAAACATTTTAGATTCAGTAAGGCTGTGGCTATCGCCTGAATTAGAATAATTAAGTTTCATGCAAAAATAACAAAATTGCGGCAATTCAAAAAAAAAATTCGAAAAATTGTGTGTTTTTGATTCTTTTTTCGGTTTAAAAATATAGTTAAAATTGAAATTTTGACATAATTCTAGTTCAGGCGATAACCATCCATGTGACGAAGACGTAGTAAAACTTTTGAAATGATCGGCTGAATACTTTTAGAGAAATCGTGTCCGCCAACCGTAAAAAAGTGGTTTTGAGAAACTAGTTTAAGGTTTTTTTTTTCTTTAATCGTCGTAGAGTGTGCCAAATTAAAAAGGACAAAACACACACTTGCAGTGATTGGATCGTTTTACAATTTTTACACAGCATTTTTTATCTGTTTTCCTTTCGAAATCCGTCAAAAAAAATCCGTCACTTTCATATTTTGAAAGTGATAAAGTTGTATGAACCCTTTATGGAAAATTAAGTAATCCTGTAACGATATTTTAAGATAATACAAGAGAGATAAATATAGCGAATTATAAAAACTTTACGAGGAACTCGAAGCATATAGAAATACATTATCACTATGTCCATAAAAGCGTGAAAGAAAAAGAGTTTGAAATAATTAAAATTGACTCAAATGATAATGTTGCGGATATCTTTTCAAAAGCGTTATGTGAAGATAAACTTGAAAAGTTCAGGAAATTGTTGAACATAATATAACAAATTGATAGTGTAGAATATATATGTAAGGAGACGTGTTGAAAATACTATACATCTATAGTGTATACATAGAGAATGCGAGAAATATAGTATATGAGAGCATGCGACTGTATCGAGAGTGCGCAAGTATAAGCCCGAACGCACACCTGTGTGTCTGTCGTCTCTAGTGTGTGCGTGAGTATAATGTAAGGCGAACAGCAGCAAGCGATGGTCTCTCTCTACTGCCATACGCTAAACAGTAAGCAGTATTATATTATACTTAAGGTGGCTTCGGCGCGCTGGGCCGTATCTATGAGGGGTCTTTTAGGGTGCATTGAAGTTTTACTTTAATAGTGGACACAATTGCAATTAAAATAATTAATAGTATGTTAATAACATATTTTTAACCATTTAGGCACCCCGAAATATAAAAAATAGAAAACTTATCTATCAGTATTGATCACGTAGTACGGCCCTGGAAGTGTCGGCATCCGTACCAGGGAAAGCGGATGGAGATTCCTACCAGGCAGTATGGTTTTCTGACACCGAGGGCAGTGTGCCGGCAGTCAAGCGTTGCGCCGATGCATTTTGAACCCCAGAATTTTCTGACTCTGTAATTAAATGGAATGACGCTAACAGGGATGGTAAATTCGAGAGCCGCTCAATCATATTTGGGGAAAGGCATATTAGCACAATTCTAAAAGGGTAATTTTTCATCTCTTCTCGCTCGCGACAGTCGCGCACGGAACACCAGTAGCTTCGCAAGGGATATTCACCGCGACAATTAGGATCGACGGGATCGAGAAAACTATGCCTCTCAGTATTTCAAACGATCGCCTATATGAAGGACTATTGATTTTTTCCGACTCTTTAACATGCGAATTAATTATCAAGTCAACACGTGGTGCATGGATATGAGAATCATATACCCCCTACGATGCCGATCCGGGTTATATCTCCGTGCTAGCGAGAATTCGAGGATTGACTCCGGTCAAAACCAGCGAGTTAAAGAAAGGCACGTGGTTAGTAGACACGTTAGTTTCCAAGCCTCCCGAAACCTTAAGCATCTGGCCTTTACTCGAGCATAGGATCGACGTACAGGGATACGAGCCCGTTAAACAGAAAACGCACCGCACTGCACCCAAAATGATTGAAGCCGCGTAGTCTGAAGTAGATCGCATGTTAGCTGAAGGCATTATAGAACCCTCCGAGAGCCTCTGGAGTAGCTGCCCGGTAATAGTCCCTAAATCCAACGGCAAACATCCTTTTTGTATAGATTCTTAGCTCGTGAATCAATTGACTCAACGCGGTGCTTATCCGATTCCTCATATGGATGATATTTTTGATAAACTTCGATCCGCGCGTTGTATTTCTACTCTTGACCTTAGTCAAACTTATCATCAAATCCTATTAGATGCGTAAAGTCGCGAAATAACTGCTTTTACTGTTCCGGGCCGGGTCTTATGCAATTCACGAGGATGCCGTACAGATTAACTAATGATCCCGCCACCTTTCAGTGAATCATGGACAATTTGATTCGACCTGAATGGAGTCCTCATGTATTTGCATATCTGGACGATATCGTCATTGTGACCGAGAGTTTTGACAAGCACATAAAATGGTTAAAACTCATGTTAGATGCATTGAAGAAAGTAAATTAGCAGGTAAATAAAGACAAGGTTCCGTTGTCGATGCGGACGAATTGCACACTGACTCCGATAAAATCAAACTGATAGCCGAATATCCTGTCCACTAATTTACGTTTGTTATCGCTGATTTCGTCGATTCTCGCGCTCTTAACCAACTTACGAAGAAAGGAGTTAAGTGGCACTGGGAGACGGCTCAAGAAGAATCCTTTCAAAAGCTTAGTTAGCCCTCACCCAGGCGCCGCACAGAGGGCTGAAAGACCAACAAAATTTCGATTTAATAGAATTTCGCACGGAAACAAAATCTGAACCGGTGGAACCCTTCGTTTTCAACTACTTTTTGAGACATATTTAGTTAAAAAATAATAATTCTTGAGGAAATTAAAAGCAGTTAAAGATTGCGTAAGAAAATGGTTAAAAATTTGTCTTCATTTTAAGTATTTAAATGGATGATATTTTTAATCATTTTCTTACGCTATCTTTAAATGCTTATAATTTTCTGAAAAATTAATATTTGTATTGTACGAGTTTGTATACAAAGAGTGACTCGACGTGTGATAAGAAGAGTAGCAATCGTGTTTCTAACGAGCAAGGTAGAGAGCTATATCAACGGCGCTCGACTTACCGCACAGATAGTTACCCCAGCTCGCTATATGAGAGCTTTATTTATTTATTTTGTTATGAATTATATGAGTTAATGAGTCAGACGTTTGTATTTGTATGCTGTAAAAGGAAAGGTGTGTTACAGGGCAAGATAACTTGTGGCGCGCGAGCGTAAGTGTTATAGTCCATGCGTGCATTATGAGTAGCGGCTTGTGGAGGGGAATTGATTAAATTACGGGGTATAGTAGCACGGAAGGAAGCGAATTGGGAGCGATAGAGTGTATCGTAATAGGTGGAAGGGCTTATTATTGTACTTCAATAGCGCGTTATGAAGCATTAAAATAAACTAAGTAGATATAAGACAGGCGAGGAAAACCGTTGATGATAAGCGTCTTATCGCGCAAGGTAGGAAGATATTCAATAGCGGCCGACTCAGCACCAACGGGCTGGCGTACCTGACAAAAAACCGACTCTCATGGGGAGGTCGGCTCAATCAGAAGGTACCTACGTATCGTGATCAACAAATTAGCGCTGTTTAGTCGTTGGGCTGAGAGACGCGGGCGGCTACGCGGAGCTAGTCCCAGGCAGACACCCGTGCGTATTACATCGTCCTCGAATCTTACCTCGCGCCGTTTAATAGTTGAGACTCCGGCTGCGCGGTATTTTACTTAGCTGAATAACTTCATAAGTTGATTTTTGTAATATTTATAGTGACTTCTTTTTTATGACAAATATCTCTCTCGAGAAAATTATTCGAGTAAATGCGTGTCTACTAAGCAGATTTTTTGGAACAATCAGTTTTTGTATCACCTTTTTCTTTTGAGCTTCGTCATTTTTTCTATTTTGATTTGTAAAATAGTTGGAAATAAAGAAAAATAATAAAGAAACATTATTTTTCACTTTGACTCTGAACTTCTGGTTTGTGTTAATTATTCATGTCAGATCCTCCGAATTCCGAATTCCAGTGTACCTTTGGTGAAAGTGTTGGGCGCGCATTATTGTAAATTAGTTTTTCTTATCTTCGCCGGGTACGACTCAGCTGGTTAGAGTCTGTCCGCCGAGCCTCTTAGACGCGGTTTTCATGACAAAAGACGCGGGAGAGGAGCCGACAGCTCAAGCCGAGGAGAGTGATTTGACTTCTTTCCATCTAGCCGCAATTCTAGGTCTAGGTCCCACGGCGCCAGCTTGGCTCTGTTCGCTGCCAATCGAGGAAGGAGAGGAAAAGGTGCCAAAATCTGGTTTCTCGACAGGATTGGTCGTCACGTTATTTTTATTGGGTAAAGACACTTGTAAACGCATATATTCGTCTCCCGTCCTATTTGTCCCCTGTTTCACACACAATATCCGAATATGAAAAAAGGGATGTAAATAGTTATTGCTATCTAACTAATATTTTTTTGATTAGCATAGTAGGCTAGGACATCACAACCGTTGACTCCCAATGAATTTGCACAAGGAAAAAAATGAGCCCTTCGAATTTTGAATCGGATAAAAAAAATAAAATAGATTATCATTGATAGTTGAATTTATTTTTGATTGGCGATATCTACTTTTGCCATATTGAAATTTTGTGAAAAATTTTTTTTTGTTACTTTATTATGCTTTATTAATGCTTTATTATTATGTAATATCATTTCTTACAGTATATCATGTGAACAAACGATTGTAAAAAATGTTATTAATTTTCCCAATTAACGCGGTGAAGCTACCTTAAAAGACATGAATCCCACATTTTTGAATAGCAATCACAAGGATTGCGATCTACATTTGCGCGAATTCGGGTTTGCTTCGTATAGTATGGAGTACTTGTCGACCAAAATCTCACCTGCGTACCTTAATTTTGGCCAATAGCCACAATACGTAGTGTGTATCCATACGCATCTGGAGAGCCCCGAAGCATTACGTCCTCAGGACCCAGCAATATGGCTCGATAGGATGAAACGCCTACCCGCGTTACATGATTTAATTAAGGGTAGAGTATAGTTGAAAAAAAATTCTTTTGAATAAAATATAAATTGTAATACACTAACATATTTTACACAAAAAATATAATTTTCTGCTAATTTTGAAGGACTTTCATCGACTACAATTGGAATTATCCCTAAAAGTACTATTAAAATAGTATTTAATTAAAAACACTTTCACCGTCTCAAATTTTCTTGCATCTTCCTGGGATTTTGGAATCATTTTTTTAATACGGAATACTCAAAATCATTCAAGATAATTAATTTCAAATTAATATTTTTTTTTTTTGATACGCTAAAATTCAGTAAATTTAAAATAAAAACAATAAAAATTTAAAATTTTCATAACATTTGAATCTTTAACTAAAAATATAAAAATCAAATCGATTCTACAGTTCGAAGAAAAGTTTCTAAATTAGTTCCAGAATATGCACAAAAAAGGTCAGTTAGGTGCAAACAAATTTTTAACACTCGGAACATTTTGAATATCATAAAATTAAGTTATTAGAAAAATGCATTTAAAGATAAAAATAATTTAAAAGATAATTTAAGGCAAGTTTAGTTGTGTCCTGCTTTTTGTTTACTTAAAATCCTTCTACCTCATAAAAGAAATCTTTTTTTTCCTTCTGAAAGTGCCCATACTTTTTCTTTTGACGTACGGCTTTCCTTTGCGATGTTGCTGCTTCTGACCCTACGCGGCCCCCCGCGTCCCACCGCTTCCCCACGCGTCCCTCCGCGTCCCTCCGCAAAGGCCCCTCCGCAAAAAAAGTAAAATTCCTTGTTTTTCTGCGTTATTTGGGATCTGTAGTGACCCTCCGCATCGCTCCTCCGCGTTCCTCCGCGTACCTCCTCAAATAGGGCCTTGTCCCTCCGCGTACCCTCCGCGTCCCTCCGCGTCCCTCCGCGTACCCTCCGCGTCCATCCGCGTACCGCCCGCGTACCCTCCGCAAATAGATCCTGTCCCTTCGTATGTCTTAGACTCTTTCTTCATATAGTTCGTGCCATGCCGTTCCGTACCTTATCAATTTTAAAAAGAGTACACATTGAGTCAATATGTGCCACAACATGGTGCGACACAGCAGGGGATGGTACGGGATAGCACGGCACGGAATATATGGAGAACGAACCTTAGAGTCGTTCCACTTTCCTGTGACTCAAATAAAATTTGATTGACTTGAAAATTACCCCGATTAATCAGACCCTTCCAACAGATTCGCATAGATTATTACATTTCTGCATCCCTTGTATATGGTTCTATGAGATCTTTTTAGCCGGTCTGACAAAAATAGCATTATATTTTTTCGATTCGCCTTCTGTATTTTATTCACCATATTGTGTTAGACTGACGCAATTCAATAAGGGCTAACTACTGTAAGAGTTGAGGTAGGCCTGAGGGTAGGCCTAAGTCCGCATTTAGGTCACGCCTGTCTTAGGGCACGGATAGACGTGACAGCCGGCTTAGTGCACGCAAGAAACTATGTTCAACCTAGAGACGTAGAGATAGAAACAGAGACTTCAAGACAGTGAAACGGAGACAAAAAACTAGAAACAGAGATGTGGAGACAGAGACGTAGAGAAAGAAAATCAGAGACAGAACGTAGAAACAGAGGTGTAGAGACATATACATAGAAGCAGAGACATAGAGGCAGAGGTGTAGAGACAGAGACCTAAATACAGATGCGTAGAGACTGACAGGTAAGGACAGATACGTAGAGACAGAGGGGTAAAGAACGAGATGTAGAGACAAAGATTATAGAGTGAGAAACGTAGAGACAGAGGCGTAAAGACAGAGACTAGAGGCAGTGCCGCAGAGACGTAGAGACCAAGACATAGAGACAAAGACGTAGAAACATAAATGTAGAGACATCGATTAGAGACAGATTAGTAGAGACCGAGAAATAGGGGCACAGATGTAGATACATAGATGTAGAGACATCGACTAGAGACAGAGACGTAGAGACAGAGACATAGAGGCAGAAACGTACAGACGGATAGAGGGAGACAGAGACATAGAGACCGAGAAACAGATTGGAAACAAATACGAAGAGACAGAAGTCTAGAGTCAAAGATGTAAAGACAGTAACGTAGAGACCGAGATGTAGTGCCAGAGAAATAGAGGCAGAGACAGAAAAATACAAAATAGAACGTATAGACAGAGCAATAGAAAACGAGACGTCAAATCAGAGAGAGGGAGATGGAGACATAAAGTTAGACAAATGTAGAATGAAAAGTAGAGACAGAGACGGAGAGACAGAGACATAGAGACAAAGGTGGAGAGACATGGGCGTAAGGACAGAGGCGTAAAGACAGTGGCGTGGAGACCCAGAGATATGGACAGAGACGTAGAGAGAGGGACATAGAGACAGAGACGCAGAGTCCAAAAAGTAGATACAGAAAGTAGCGGCAGAGACATAGAGACAGAAAGTAGAGACAGAGACGTACAGACTGAGACGTAGAGAAAGTAAACCGCTCGTCAACACCCAATTAGAATTTGGAAAATATATTAAATGTAATGTAGAATATAATATGTATAATTTATTATGGATTTCAAATTTTTCAATGAATTATTTTTTAATTAAACATGTACTTGAATATAGTAGTCTTCAATACCTAAAGAATAGTATCTCACGCATCTTCGGAGAGAAAAACTTGCCTATTTTCCTCCCGTAGTGAGTATAATATTTTTAAACGAAAAAAGTAGTTCCGTTTGAGTATGGTTCTGTCTCTATATGGCTTGTTCTATGTCTCGCTCTCTTGTCTCTGAGTCAATGTCTCGGTCTCTATGTCTCTGTCTCCCCGTCTCCATCTCTACGTTTCTGTCTCTATCTTTCTGTATTTAATAGATGTCTCTACATCTATGTTTCTACGTCTCTGTCTCTGCGTCTCTGTCTGTAATCGATTTCTATACATCTATGATTCTACATCTCTGTCTCTATTTCTCGGTCTCTCCGGTTCTGTCTATAGTCTCTGCATCTGACACTCTCTTTCTCGGTCTTTGTCTCTACGGATCTGTCTCTATGAATCTATATCTACGCCTCTGTCTCTACCTCTCTGACTCTAATTTATGTCTCTACATCTGGATCTTTATCTCTCTGTCTCTACGTATCTGTCCCTAGCTCTTAGTTTCTACGCGCCTGTCTTTAGGTCTCAGTCTCTACACTTATGTCTCTACATCTCTGCCTCTATCTCTCTGTCTCTACGCCTTTGTCTCTATGTTCCGGTCTCTAATTTTCTTTCTCTACGTCTCTGTCTCTACATCTCTGATTCTAGTTCTCTTTCTCCATTTCTCTGTTTTGACATCTCTGTTTCTATTTCTCTGTCTCTACGTCTCCGTTTCTACGTCTCTGTTTCTGGTTCTCTGTCTCCATTTCTCTGTTTTGACATCTCTGTTTCTATTTCTGTGTCTCTACGTTTCTGTCTCTATTTCTCTGTCACTACATCGAGATCCGTACGTCTCTGTTTGTTTCCCCCTGTATCTACGTCTGTCTCTATTTCTTTGTCAGTACATCTAGATCCTACGTCTCGACCTCTACGTTTTTCTCTCCAGACCTCTGTCACCACATCTCGTTCTCTAATTTATTTCTCTACTTTCTGTCTCTACTTACTGCCTGTTCGTCTCGGTCTCTGCTTTCTGTCTGTACATTTCCAACTCTACATTTCTGTCCCTACGTCTCTAGGTCTCTGCCTCTACGTGTCTGTCCTAACGTCTCGGTCTCTACGCCTCTGTGTACGGCTCTGTCT
>JAPYZP010002745.1:0-13718 GCA_030522985.1 Torymus sinensis
AGACGTGTTCGTTCATTCACTGGCTCTTAGGACATATTTACAGATTTTCATTTAATATAATTTTTACTTTGATTTTTCATTCAAAATTTGCTCACGGACTTTAAGTTTGAACATTTTTAAATAAAAATTTCAAAAGGGTTTTACTTATAATTCATTTTTAAACCACTTAATTAAATAACAAAAGTTACAATTTCCTTGTTCGTTCCTGCACTGGTGCAGTCACCCTATACAGTTACCAACTAATTGGTAAAAATGTTCCATGTGTTCAGCATTGGTTAGATAAACCAATAAAATAGTTACATTTACCAAAAACTTCGTTGTTGTAACTATTTTATTTGTTCGTCTTACTAATGCTGAACCGATGGGACATTTTTACCAATTAGATTGTAACCGGAATCAACCATTAAAAAGAAAATAGAATACTAAATATTTCAGAAAAAATTTTCAATTCGACTGTTAATGAATGACAATATTTCTATTCTTTTACTGTTAAAAAGTAAATCTTACAATCTGTCAAGGTTTTCCTTGGCTTATAATCCTGTAATTTCAACAAGGGAGCCCTGGAAAGATAACTCTTCTTAATTAGCCCTAGTTATTATTACAACAGATAATCTATTGACCTCAAACCATTTGATTCAGCTCCAATAATTATTAAACATTTTTTCTCTTTCCTAAAAACCCATAATATGGCAGTATCGTTCAATCCACAATCTTTTCTTTAGCAGCGCCAACAGTCCCATGAATACCATAATACCGCTCTCAAAAAGCCCCTACTTTCCCAGCTAATTAAATTCAAATATGACCCTCGGAAAAGCAGCTCGCAATCGCACGCGCGCGGCAAAGCTAAACTAAAAAGAGACCATCCTGCCGCAGTCAAATACGCGTTAGGGTGGAATATATCCCCCCCTCATGGCAGCGTCAAGTGACCGCACCAGTCGTGCGTGAGCGCGCGCGTGTTGCCGCTGTCGTTTTATTGTGACACTCGTCGGAGGATGATGATGATTATTTTCGTGGGGTGTCGTCCGTGATCGCTCTCGAGTGCCATTACCCGGCCCAATCGGCGTGGGAGACGAGTTTGCAGATCGGATTTTCTCGCGTTTTAAAATAGGTGCACGCGCGCGCATCCCACGTCACGTTTACAATAGGCAACACGCTTGAACGCTCTCATTTGACTTTGTTGCCGAGAGGTTTAAAACTATCGCACTTTTCATTCACAAGATATCTAGATTTGCCGATCAAATGATACTGGTAAATTATAATATGCTCTGTTGAAATTCAATGTTTGCCTATCATTCGTGTTGATTATTGCAAACTGCAGTTGTATACTAAAATTTATTTTAAAAACTATTTTCAATTTAACGGTTTATAACTAATATTGAAGTTTATATTAATATTGTTTATAAAAATCAACATAAAAATTAATTCAATTGAAAGAATCGATAGCTAAGCCTAAAAATAATTATTGTATTCATAAATAATTTTCGAACGACCAAATCAAGTGCAATATATTGTCAGTAATATGACATGCACTCTAGCGTGCATTTATCTAGATACAACCACATGAAAATAATAAAAATTTTATTTGAACTATAAAATAATTAAACCTATATACATTACATTTTAAATCACGTGGTAATAATAGCAATGAGAACCGAGGCAGCCCCCCTTGAAACACTTTCTCAGGAAGTTTATCGCATTAAATTTGAAAAGCTTAAAAATGACTTTAAACGACAGCGAGAAACACACTCCCATGGGCAATAAATACATCACATCCTGATATCGAGGTGAAACCGCATTGTGTCGAAGAGTCTAATTGTCCCCATAAGCCTTGCACTATTTTCGGCACCCCGTAGCTCGCGTGTGCGCGCGCCCCATTGTTGCCCTGCGCGCCTTTATACACAATCCCCGGGCACGAGGGGCGCCAAAATCTCTTCTCTCTCTCTCTCTCTCTTGGCTCCCTTTTTTAGCGCAGTCGATCTATACGGGATACGTGTACACCAAATATCAATTCCCGCTCTCTCTCTCTTTTTTTTCTCCGAAACTAGCTGGGAATCGATAAACTCATGAAGCCGATAAGGATCCTCCTATATGGTGCCTTCGAGTTCCCCCGAGAACTGGCCGCAGCTTTTCCCACAGGACGGCCGCAGGAGCTCGTGATGATGAATAAATTTTCGGACTCAGGCGCACGCGCCACACGTGCACGGAGGAAACTCGAAAAATCACTTCGCTCCCCTAATCGCTGCGAGAGCGATAAACGTCGGGATATTTATAGTGGCAAATTATTGCGCGTGACGTGATCATGTTTAATCGTTTCCGAATGAGAGTTTTATTTGCTCAAAGGTTTAATCGGTTAGCATTGCACTATACTTACGTAATGATAGCGGAGTACTGAAAATTACAATTTTTTATTGATTTGGAAAAGAAATTCTTTAAAATATCATTTGATTGTTTAAATTAATGCAATCACCCCCATTTAGAAAAATAGTATAGCCAATGTATTGATAACGACAATATTTCGTCCATACTATCGTTCAATTTCACCCATATATCATCCGTATAAGGCCCACGTTTCAACAATGACCCATTCATACATTGTCCATACACATCATCAATACTCTGGGCAATATCAGCTTTTTTACGCGGGTACTTTCTGTACTTTGTTATACCCAATTAAATTCAACGTCCACAAATCAATTCACAACAAAAAAACAATCAATACATTGCATTATAAAAGAATTTTTCACAAATCTATTTATCAGCTACTTGAAATAAAACTGTAACAATCTTACGCACTATGATTATCCAAGTCAAACACTTAAATGCGAATCCAATCGTCAGACCGTTAATCTCGCACCAATAGTCCTCGAGGAGAAACGGTTCGCTGCGGCACACGCGCCGACAGCATTGTCACGCGTAAATAATCAGGGATATACAGAAGCGCCGACGCGGAATCATCGAAATTACGGTCGAGTGGAATACGAGAATATCATCGGCGCATGTGCCGATGAGGGCTGGTGGCGCGGGCCGCGCCGGAGGCGTGTCGGCTGGCTTTGCCCACTGTCCCATGAACGTCAAGTTGCTGGTTACACAATTGGATCGCGTTTGCGCACGTGAGGAATATGGTGGATCTGAGAACGAGGCGATTGAGCGAGATAACAGATGAAAAGTATATAAGTGAACTTACAAATTGAAAAACGCTACCTGTTTTAACAAAGAGACATAATAACGTATTCAATTTTTCAACATCGCCTTTTTTTCTCAATATTGGTTTTCTAATAAACAAAGAACATACGTTAAAAAAAATAATCATAGCTTAAAACAAAATACTCATTTGATAAAAGAAAAAACCCAAAAATATCCAAAAGTAAAGCGCAGTCGAGCATGTATGCAAGAAAGAGCAGGGGAGAAGCTGCAGGGACGAAGCGAGAGAAGGGACGGCCGCGAGCGAGCAGCGAGAGAAATCAATTTTCCTTATCACTGTCGAGCAGCCGTCCCATATTAATGCCATTATTAGTGTTTACTCTCCGCGTGCGGCCATATGCACAGGGTGATTTTCGACTGTATACGCCGTCAAGCGGCGGCACTGGCAAATTGATTATTATCGTTTACAGAGTTTCAACCTGCAGATGTATGCAGTGGGTAATTCATTTATAAATGGCCACTCTACTTTGTTATATTTTATACACTATTAGGTATTACATAGTATATCGAAAAATATTTGGTAACCACATTTGCCTGTATTGCATAAATCCATAAATAAACTTAAAAATAATTTTGTTTAAACTAAAGAACAATCGCCATTAACATTTTCACTATATCTTTAAGTATAAATGACCAATAGAATATTTCTTTATTTTTCCGATTCTCTCAACAGTAACGTTTGCAATAACGGTAGAGGTTCCGACGATCACCTCGATACCTTTCTCCAAGACGCGCGCTTCCGTGCCCGAAGGAAGCTCTGGCGCGGCGTCTTGCCGCAGACGCAACACAGCTGCGCGCGCGCGGGTAGGTTATATACCTATATAACAAGGGGAGGTCGGCGCACACGAGCGAGTGTTTTCAGCTGATAAGGAGCCTCGCTCGCGCTCCGCCTTTCCCGGGCCGGAGGGGGAAGAGGCAGGCACAACGGTCGCGGCATGAAAAATTAATCTCCAAGACTAGCCGGCTACAAATCGCCCGGCAGATTACTCCTCGAGATACGCGAGAGGCCGAGGCGACGAGTCGAGAGGGATCATCGTCGTCCCGGCCCGTTTGTTGTAATAATACTTTCTTAATTTATTAGGATACTCGACGCTGTTAAGTACGGAGATTTGAGGGAGTGAAGTGTAGGACGTTGGTTGACGATTGTTTTTCGATTGTCTTTCGACGAATTGTTGTTTCTACAAAACGGAAGGATTGAGAAGAATAGTACGTGAGATCTTGAGGTGGACGTTTTCTCTTGTAATGGAATAATGTATTTAGGCTTGTTTTTTTTTTATAAAAAAGTTTATTTGTTTCTATATTTGTACAAATACATAATATTGTTAGAAACATGTTGTACGACTATTTTGATATGTTTCTAGAAACTGTAATATACTTACAATATACAATGAATAATAAGCTGTAATCAGAGAATTTTTTCGCGAATTTATTGTATAAAAATATTAGCTTCGTTATTAGTTAGAGGTAGATTTAAAATTAGTTACACCAAGTATCTTACTTTCCAGGTATCGTTTTGGTAATAAGATTCCTTGTTGAATTATTCAATACACGTAAAATCGCAAATAATGAAAAATATGCTTCAAATTTTATCATGATAATGGCACAATCTCATACATTTTACTTTCGCATATTTGTCAGAACAAACTACTTTGCAATATGACACATATTATAGCATTAATTATCACATTATTTTACAGAAGGTACTTCTTATTTAGTCAATAATTAACTCGGTTCATTTTTACTATTATTCTAAAATCGCTCAGTATAGTTTGGTAGAATAATTGTAGCATATAAAAAGTACGCATAATACGTCTTCGGAAAATTTTATAATAATTATAAAAAATATAATTCCCATCAAAATTTTCAAAGAGTAAGGCACTTTTGAATTTACAAAGTGTTTTTAATAGATACATACCACAATTCATCTATTTTTTAAAAGTTAGACTTAAAATAATCCTCAGAGTAGAAATCTAATACTCATTTTCGTTGCGCTTCTCTCAGCCATTACTATAAACAGTCTTTTCAAACCTTAAAATAACTCTAGTGACTCTAATGTTCGTAACTCGCAAATCGAACAGTTTTTCTTAATCTAAAAGGCACTTATGCGTAATGGCTATAACAATCTTTTTGTACAACATAACAACAAACATGAATTTTATACACAATGGCACTGATTTTTTGTTTAAATAAAAATCACATTCCTTTCTTTAACAAATTATACACTTGGAAATTACATCACACTATATTGATATAACTGCCTCATTTGCATCACATGAGTAATTAGGAAAAAGGCACACAGAGCGTGCATAATACTTAACGCTGTGGTCTTCAATAAAATCTATAATGAATATAATAGAATAAAATGATGTATGTAACAACGTATTTTAATCAATTATTAAATTCCGGAAATGAGTTTTTGAAAGATTTTTAATAAATGCTTGTAAAAGATATAGATTTATTAATAAAATATATTAAGATAACAGCAATTTAAAGGAACAAAATGTTCTCCTATTATTTTAAAGAAAGATTTGGAAGTATTATTTGTAAATTGCTAATTAAATTTTTTTAATAACATCTCCGCAACATTCATAATAAACATATGTCAAATGCTAAAAATGATAATAATTAAAAAATTAAACTAACCATTTAAAATTTGTTCATTAATACTTTTACAACTGTTTCTCATGTTTGTCACTTTACTCGAATATAAATCTCGGCAAGTTCCGATTTGTTCGTAAAATGTATAAACCAATTAAAAAACTTTCCTCTCTTTATCGTCAAAACAATATATACATCCTCTCGCTTCAACGTCATTTCACAGCCTTCGTTCAGCCCTCAGTGAAAGGCGAATATCAAGACGAGCAGGGGCACCACCATCGAGCAAATCAGGTATATCGCCGTCCTGGGCTCGCAGGTCGATATGACAACGTACTCGTCGTTCCACTGGGAATCGTTGCCGCTTAGGGGCAACTCCAAAACCGTGCGCTCGCCGCTGAAGAAGCTAATCGGCAATGAGCATTCCTTCGTCGTGTTCTTGCACTCGAACACGGATTCCGACGTGTTGTACATCGTCTTCAGCAATTCGAACTTGACGCGCATGTAGTTTGACTGGATTTCGTTTTCCGAGCTGAAGACGAAGAAGTAGTAGCCATCTGTCGGTACCCTGTATGACGTTAATTCATCAATATAAATTAAAATCGAAGTAAATATATACCGCGTGAAGCAGAGAAAATATAAGCTATAGATCTGTACCTGTAAGTTATAGTGTTTGCATTAGAGGCCGTTGAATGATGATCCTCGAGGTTTCTTTCGCAAAAACGGTGAGGTGTTAACGGCAGGTTCAGGATTAAGCCTTTGCATTCCAATAATCTCTCTTCCGAGCTGCTAAAGGAACTCCAAAATTCCGAATTACTCCGATCGTTCAAAGTAGTCTCGTTGATTGTCGCATGATCTTCGGCGTGTTCATCGGGATGCAACACTCCCTATTAACCGATAATTGTATAATTCACAGTAAAATCAAATCAATACTTAGCTAAATAATGCACATATAGCAATTCGAAGTGTCTGACCTCTTCAATCGCAGCGTCGGCTTCTTCGTCGTCCTCGGACAAATTCGCTCCCATCGGCGAGGACAAAAAGAGATCCCTTTTCCTGCGACGCTCCTGCTCGGTGGCCTCTTTAATGACTTCTTTGACCATTTTCTCGGTCTCGGGATCTCGGCTACCGATCTCCTGAACCAGCTTATCCAGAACCTTTTTCCCACGGTTGCCCAGTGCACTGATTTTCTTCAGCGCGTCTTGGAAAACTTCCGCGGAGGACGGTTCAGACGTCGCTGCTTCCGCCAGCAACGACTCCAGCGTCGTGGGTTCTGGAACTTTCGTGGTGGCTTCCGTAGTAGATAATACTATAAACGATAAAGAAAAATCATTGTTAATTTGACCAACTATCTCTGCCAAGTACATAGAAGATAATGATTTATACCTGATACAGCGTCCATTCGCTCCGTGCTCGCAGCGACCGACGCCTGCGAGGTCTGCCCTTGCAGCCTCTGGAGCTCCTGCTTGATGAATTCCGTGTCGTCGAAGATCGTGGGCGGCTTGTCAATATTCGCGCTCTCTTTGAACACACCCTCGTAATGATGATGGGGCGCCGCCTGCGTCTCCTTCTGCCGCCTCCTCATGTCCAGGGTCTTGACGAACAGCTGCGTGAGAATGGCGCGCATGTCCTTGGCGTCGAGCTCGTGGCTCGTCAGCTGGTGCTGCGGACGCAATGGCGCATTCTCGTTCGGGAGCTGCGTCTGATGAAACTGCACGCCCTGGTGGACGCGCTTCATTCGGGATGGCTCGTTGCTTGGGCTGCTGGCGTTCTGCAAAAGACGATATATAATTGTTTTATGATACTTATGCGAACATTTACCAGGAAATTTATTAAACTATTTTTAAGCGTAAGTATATATGAAAGAGGCAAGATGAAGATTTAGAAGTTAGTTATCTACCCTATTTTAACTAACCGAGATGAAATATTATGACAATAAATAAAATAACATAAAATAATGCCGTTTTAGCTTGTACTATAGCTAATATATTTCTCGAATAGAACAAACAAATGAAAAAATCATAATTACTTCATACTTGAATTTCTGCGAAAAACCGATCTGTATAATCAGCCACAATACAAACACAAACAGATAAAAATGTCATTCGTCAAGCATTATCAAGCAAAAAGCTATACTACCAACGTATATTCAAAAGTGAGCAGAGAGCCATGTTTTCCCTACCGCGCAGATCGGAACCTACTAAAAAAAAGTCCAAAGAAAATATTGCGAAACTATAGCGAAGATCAAACCAAGATCGAGATACCCGCGATGTTTACTCGTTTAAAGAGTTGATTCCGCTTGCATTGCGATTTTATTGTAACGCGCACGAATCTGCAGCTTTGATATAAGTACGCGGAGAAAGGAGAAAATTAAGAGTGGTAAAACCCGGGCGCCGTATTTACTCGCGCGCCCGCGTCCGTATCATCAGACCGAGAGACAACTGTATCGTGCAAACAAGGCGCCAGACAAGCGCTGCTTGCGATACGCATATATATTTAAAGCTCTCGCATATTTTCGTCGCGAAAAGTAACTCCCACCTTTACGCAGTTCTTTTTTACGATCTCTTGTTGCCAAACACTGGAAGTTTTTCGGTATAGCTATCCGCGGTGAACAGTCCAAAGACTAATAAAAAGAGTACGTATGGAAACGTTGGCTGGGAAGATTTTTCAATAAATTTACAACTTTTCACGATGATGTAGCAGTTTGTTTGTGACATTTTCGTGCATTATCAAGAACGCCGAAGTAGGTCAAGAATTGTGTTTTTTTGATATTTTCAAACAATGACTTAATAAAGGCTGCAAATTCGTTAGCTAAACATCGGCTAAATATAAATTATTACTGGTGAGTTTTATTATAGCCTACCGAATTGGTCACGTTACTCCTTTGTAAGAGGCCCTCCTCTTCTGCGATCTCAACTAATTCCTCAAGCTCCTCACTGCTGTCGTCACCGATGAAGGCACATTCGTGTAGATGCTTGTGGCCACGAATCACAGTCAGCGAAGCGCCTGGCCATCTACGCAGATTTTTAGAATGCATTACATATAAGTTTCATAACGTACTGATTTACTTAATCGATAGCTAAAATCATCAAAAGATTTTTACATTTTTTTACGTCGCTGATAATTTTATTAAAAAGCGCGGGAAAGCAGATGCCACAACCACTTTCCTTGTTTACCATAAACATACATTTTTTTCCGATTTATTGTGTTTATCGGTCGACTACAATCATTTTATCATAGGACTTCACGTGTTCACTTTACGAATGATACAACAAATGTTATCAGTAGGTTCAACGATTTTTAATCAATATTTGAAATGCTATAGTTTGCATTTGAAAAATATTGGTAGACAACTTTTGAAGAAACATTCAAGTATATCATAAAGCAAACATTTTTTTTTTTTATATTTGTATAATAGTTAAGTTTTGATCATTAAAGCAAGCCCGAAGAATAAAATTCAGTTCTTATCATTTTAGCAATTGATAAACATGATTATTTCAATTGATGATCAATTTCATTTTGACTGACCGCTCACATATGGTACAATCTATATATCAATATTGCTTATTGTGTTTAAAATTTTATCGCAACGACTATACCGAAGACTATACTTATATCGCAATAGTACATAAGCACTTTTGCCGTTTTCTTTGTTGATAAAATGATATACTAATATTATATAACATCTTAATCTTCGCCAGTCCACGTGTTCTAAATAAATTCAAGCTAAGCGAAAGCTACGATTATGTTACAAGTTAATGCCCCCCAGATTTATCGTTATAAATATACACGTTTGGATAATTGACGATAAAGACGATTTAAAAGCTCTAATGGTATGCGACACCAAATACAATAAGCGATTTAAAATAAACAGATTATTTTCATTGATAAGGTAAAGATTTTTTCAACGTATCAATTAAAGAATAAAAAAAATCATCGAAATGAAAAGTGTACCTTACACAAGTGGAAACGGTGACGCTGCTGCCCCGGAGCAAGTAAAATCCCCAGTATTCTTTCATGTCATCTTCGAGCACGAGGTGTCTCGTCATTGAAACGGGGATGGCTTCTCTGCGAATCTTCGGTAGTCCATTCATCAAATACGCATTGAATGTCGCATTGGCCTTTACTACTTGTCTCTATAATTAGAGTACATCATATGAATACAATATACAATAAGCTTAAAATCATATATTAAAAGACGTCCAGGAATCATGTCATTGTTCAAAATTTAGTTTATTAAAGTAACTGCAGAGTAGAAAGATATGCACGTCTAGATTCACACACTTTTAAAATAACCAGACGATCACTTAAATAAAGAAAAATTCTATCGTACTAATTAAAAAATCCGCATCTAAAATTTAGATAGTAAATTTTCAAAAATTATGTAACGTGAGATATTTTACTCGCAAAGTTTAAGCGCATTTCAGCTTGTTTTCCACATTCGAAGTCAAATACAATGCAATAAATTCAAAAGCAGTATACTTTAACGTTCGCGCATGTTTAGATTTACTTGATACATACAGATGGATAAAAGCATTTTCAAGAGATAAGGAGCAATTATTCGCTATCTTCCATTTGAGCCGCCTTATCAAGCTCAATTATATTTCACGTAAGTATTGACGATATTCAGTGAACATGTGACCATGTGTTATCGCGTGTGAATCGACTTTCTTCTTACGCTATTGTCTAACGTTCGTTTGCCGCAATGTAAGAAAAAAATTCTGCTTTTCTTTATCGCGGATTTTCGAATGATTAAGGAGTTAATAAAAGAAAACGATTGTCAGAGTGATAATGAGTTTAACGCATAATAAGATGGATTATTTCGCAAGATCTTATCATTCCGTAGGTAAAATTTATCAATTTATAACAAGTAGTTTTTACATTAACGCGTCTGATATAAATATCAGAGAGATATTCATTTGAGTGATAAAACTTCTCTTGCCCCCTCAGAGACAGACGCAATTAATTTTTAATTAATATAAAAATAGGATTGTAATCATCATGGAAAGTTTAGAAACGCGAAGGCCAAACATATACTTGAAACTTGCATATTCAAACTAAAAATAATTAATCCATCAATAAGTATAAAAATAAATACTAAGTATAAAAATAAAAACTAAATACTATTAGGAATGTATTTATATATACAAATCTAAGATAAAAAGTTCTCAATTTTATAAGAAGCTTTTAAAGTGAATAATTTAAATGTTGATGATTTGCAGTGTGCTGACACTTGTTTTACGTATTGCTAGTTTATCAATTTTATGCTCAAAACTAAAATATTATTAGAAGTTAAAATAGAAAAAAATGTTTTATTACTAATAGATTGGAAAAAAACTAATATATTCTCAGGCAATGAATCTTATTACTAAGATTGCGTAAATTACTTAATAATTTGTTTAATAGCCAAATATCACAAGATATTACTTTCGGGATATATCTTCCGATAAAATTATTTATCGCATCCTACAATACCATCAAAATCTGAAATCTAAATGGTATTTAAATGAAGCGCTAGAACCTTTGTCAGATAAGAGATGAGAAGATATTAGCTATAGTACTTTTATAGTATTTACTTCCAAGAAAATTAATCACAACTTTAATCTGGAAAAAACTACACCTTATATTATCATCGAATTATAATATTTTTACGTTATTTATTAATTGAATTGGTTTTCCATCATTTTAATCGTGTAAAATAACTGAACATTGAATCCTCAAAGTTTTCTCCGCGCGAGCTCCTAGAAAGCAACCTCAACCTACCTGACACCACGTGGTCGATATTTTGCCGTCGATCAACCGCTGATCCGAAATCGCCAGCGGATAGAGCTGCTCGGAGAACACTCGATACCTCAGGTACACAGGGCCGGCAACGAACACCGCCGGCAGGAACACGCCCAGGATGCAGAGCCGCACCAGGCGCAGAGTCACCTTGTAACGCGCCGGTCTCGGATCCCAGTCCCGTGGACGCAAGCCATCGTCTATGGGATGACCACAAGAGAAACGAGACAAAAGGTGAGATGGGCGATATCATATGAGCATTCTATGTATATATAAAGTGGGAGCGCGCTGTTGAGGATGAGAGAGAGAGAGAGAACAACGACGACGTCGTTAGCCGTGAGCCAGAATTCGCGGGTTAATCGTCGAGGTCGCGCGATATTGATTCGCAAGGCGAGTCGCGATGCTCAATGAGAATTGACGAAAGTCGGCTGCGGCCCGTTGGGATGTTGAGCTCCTTGGGATTTTTTATTGAAGTTAAATGTTTAGCCTTTGTTTTTATGGTTCGGTACATGAAATCGTACATGAATATACTACCAAAAAAAATGTTAATACCTATCGAATTAACATATAGGAAGTGTTTAATGCAATGGCGTAAGACATCATCCTTAACCATAATCATTTTCGTGTTTTGCTGAAAAAAGTAAATTCTATATAAACTTAGCAAATTAAGTTTAAATAATACACCTAAATATTACGCCCACTTACATCTTTCCGTCGACCCCCCTTTCCAAATAAAAACGTGTCGACAGTTGAGATCGGAATAAAGTAATACATCTAACTCGAGAGCAATAATGTACTGTTACATCCCACAAAACAGGGACGTAATAGTATATTACGCACCTAGGGAGGAAAAAACTTGGACAGTCCACAGCTCGTGTAAATGGCGACCGGAGCCGAAGGCGAGAGCGTAAAGTGCGCACTTTACGCTTAATTATTATGGCGATCGTAATAGTCCATTATGTGACTAGAGAGTAAAGTTGCAGATTATTTCCGAAGGTGAGTATACTGACCCAAGTGAGAGAAGCGAAGCGAGGGCAGTGATCACCCAAGGGTATGATCGACTTTAGTCCCGTGTTACATATAGTACTTTATTATAATTCTCATCTCCATTGTGGCCACTTTATAGATTTTGGAAGTTATTTTGTATTTTTGAGTTATAATTTTATTAGTTTTAACCAAATTCATTGAAAACATAATGCGCGGGAACAATAGAAAAGAGGGAATCAAACACGATTTTTGGGCCGCTTTTGAGGCTATAAAAGTGGCCATTATAGTGGAGATGGGAATAAAGTATTTTATATATGCTACTTTTGTCACGTTTTTTTAGTCTATAAAGTGGTCATTAATAGTGGAGATGGGAATTAAGAAACTATATTTTCGTTTTTTTACAGTCAAAAATTATATAAATGTTATATACGTCGAAGACGTAATAATAAATATATAATAAAATCAGGTAATACAATAATGGGGTAAAAGGTTTGAATTAAAATGATAAACAGAAGTTAAATTTAAATGAGATTACAATCGACCCAATTGTAGCAGTATTAACAATGGAGTATCTTTACAAAAGCATGCCAAAACTCTCGTCCGTTATCAGAAAGAACGACAAAGCAGCTGAAAAAATTTTCCTTCGTCTCCAGAACAATCGCGGACGCCATGTCGCATCGTCTCGTTTTATATATACATATACAAGTTAAAAAAGGTATCTCCTAATATCAGTCACGCGATATCAGTATAATAATGATATAAGAGGAGCGTCCATATTTGAGATGCAATTTGCTGGAGTGGCTTTGCGTTTAAATATGGTAGCATACGTCGATATGACTTCGGCGCACCTTCCAACACTCTCGCGTGCGATTGGCGGAAAACTGCGCGGAAAGTTCCGCGTGGGGAAGAACATGAATACATCTATACACGTGTATTATATATATAACGAATCGCACGTCTCTTGATAGACTGCGCGAAGATAGACATGCGGGCAGGCGCGCGTGGGTGCCGCGAATATCTTGACTTGCTGCCAAATCGGGGGAGAGAGAGAGAGAAAGAGAGAAAAAGGCAGAAAGAAAGAGAGACAGGCAGAGAAAGAGAAAGAGAGAGAGAGAGAGAGAGAGAGAGAGAGAGAGAGAGAGAGAGAGAGAGAG
>JAPYZP010002746.1:5118-22549 GCA_030522985.1 Torymus sinensis
TATAGAGCACTGCTCCGGTTCAAGCTGCGGAGATCTAATTATTTTCGCGCGCTGCAGTCTGCTCTTTCACTCTGAATGGTTGGCCTTTTATTTCGTTTGTCGTGATTTAAATAATTCTATTACGGTAAAAATGCAAAAAAGTTATATTATACCAACGCGCGTGTGCTGGATTAACACGATGGAAAACACATTTCTCCACGATTAATATATAGTAATCGTTTTATGAATAAAAGAACAAAACATCACGAATCGCTTTAAAATAGCATTGATTCTTCTATCAAATCGCAGTGTACGAGCAATGAATCGTCAATAACGCACTAGAGTAGATTTTTCATTAAAAGCGATTTGGTCAGTGACTTCAAACAAATGGAGAAAAAAAAATTAATCAAAAATGCCGAAATCCCGATGCTTGCCTATATATATATATGCAGTGCAGCTTGTTTACACAAAAGTCGAATATAATAATAACGGCATAGAAAGGCGCATAATGGGGGCACACTGCATTGGAGCATGCTTAAAAAACGCGCTCTCTCTCTCTCTCTCTCTTTCTATTTTTCGAGTTTTCCATTCATCGTTTGTCCGTTGCGATTATAACGCGCTTGCTCGCGATCAAAGATAGCCCCCGCAATGTCGACTATATATACGCCAAGGCATTATGTCCGCGGCGATCAAAGCGACGCGCGCCCTCGTCAAAAGATTCTTTATTCTCTCGCGCGGCTCTTCGCCGGAATATTTACCCTGATACACGCTCGACTAACCGGAGCCTCCGACTTTATAATCTCTTTCGCTCCTCTCTCATCCTCTCCCAATTCGTCTTTGCGCGCATGCGCGTGCTAAGGCGCCGATATTCCTTTTTTCTTTACGTCCAAATGCCGTCCTTTTGCTCCTCTCTCTCGCTTTTTACCGCTGCGGATCCCGTGAGCCTCTTTCTCTCTCTCGAGTTATCCATCTTGATTCGCGCAGGCGCGCGCGCGACTTGGCGCGGTCTCCTTTGTACGGATCGAGAGACGACGCGCGCCCGGCTTTTCGATTTTAATTTATGTGCCGACGAATGAGACCGATGACACGGTTTCGCTTGTCGAATAGATGAAAATAAGAAGGTGTGGAGAGCGACGGGCGACAGAGCGCTGGGGAATTGATACTTTTGGAGATTTCAATTCCGGCCGATGAGTGCTGGACAAAAACTAGATTATCATATGTTTGTCTGTGGGAATTTTTTGATCTGTTCATTAACGAGCGCGTCTTGGGTCCAATAAAAAAAATATATATATAACAATTTGATATTTATGAATGATTAGAGATTGTTACTTTAAAACGCGACTTTGTATGGTTGATAAGTGATTTGTCAAATTCGTCAAGCAGAAAACCAGGTATAAAACATTTCTGCACAATCAAGATATGATGAACATATGTGTCATAATTAAAAATGTTATGGTATCACGTCAATGCACCAAAAAAACAGTTGTCGATTATAATGATTTTTTCTGAACAAGAAATTTAGTTATATCGACTGGGAATTCAAAAATAAATCCAACCCATACCCATCTCTATTTCTATAAAGAAAAACACAGACCGATAAAAAGGAGAAGCATATCCGCAGCAGCGACTCCTCAATACACACGTATTCCACGCCTGTTACACCCAAGCACAGCGCGGTGTCCTGCAGAGAGGAAAAGAGCAAGAACACGAGCACGAGGGAGGGAGAACGAGAGAGAAAGAAGGCGCCGACACGACGCTGGCAGTGCGGCACACTCTGCGCGCGCCCGGTTCTTTATTTATAATTTTGCGTTAATCTACGCGCAAAGGCCGAGCGCTCGCTCGCTCGGTGCCGCAAAGTGAGGCAAAAAGGTTCCACTTGGCTGAGCGTGAAACGGGACACAGATTAAATCCCATCGTAGTGGCGCGCGCGCGCGACGTCGCGACGCCCTGTAGCCCTCTTTCCCTCTCCTCTATCCTCCGCTGTGGCGCGTTTTTCCCGTTCCCCTCTCTCTCTCTCTCTCTCTCGCTCTCGCATACACGCTCGGCCTTTTTCGTTCCCGCGTCTTTTTTCTTCCTTGGTTATACGCCGTACACACGCCGTCGTGCCTCAACTTTCTTATGCGCCGCTTGCGCGCGAGTCCACTTGTTTTTTCTCACCCCGTTCCCTGCTTTTTACAACATTTCGCTTTCCCCTTTTGCGCCTTCTTTCAGGTTGTGCGGTGCGCAAAACAGGCGGTGCGTATCTGCGTTTTCTTCTTTTCACACTATAAGATGGCGCGTGTGCCAAGGTATTGCATAACCTTTCAATGTTCAGTGATATGGAAAATCTGATAAAAATATTGTCTTTGTACTAAACTTATGTCCTAACTTTTAGATTATTCTAAACTGTATATTAGCCTTCAGCTATTACAGCTTTTAAGAGCAGAGTACACACTTTAGCGTCCATTATGTTTGATGAATACACACATTTTTGTGAAACATATTAATTAACTCTATTCGCGCAGCATCCACCGCATTATTATCAAACTTATAATTGTCAGTGCATCTTCATTAACGCAGCCCGCAGCAAATTAATCGACATAATGACACGCGATTAAATAATGAAATATCAATAAGCGCGTGCGGGAGCTGCAGAATGGAGAATTGAGCGAAAAAAAAAGTGCTAAAAGCAAGATCGAATGAATCCGCGTGCTCGTCAATGCGATTATAACGAGAGAAAGAGAGAGAGGCAGGGAGGGAGAGAGACGCCGAGCGCGCAATAATAGATAATTAGATCGCTCTCGCAGTCGCGTCGAGCGCGCGCACTGACATTGTCAAGCGAGTCTGCACTCGATGTGTATATATATATAATAATAACGATGGCCTACAGCGACGGCACAACTCGCACCGCAGGAATATTCCGGCCATTCAGCGGGGGAACACAACACAACGCGGGAAAGCCGGCAGCCGATTAGCCGAATCCCGCTGATTTTATACTCTGTGGCCTGGCATTGTTTGCTTTAATTCATCGAAATGGATTTATAAATAACGCGCCGTTCGTAGTCGCGCGCGGAGAGCGAGGCTTTAAAAATGCTCCCTCGCTCGGGTAACGGGCGACGCGATTACCGAGCTCCGCCACGTAATAGGATGAACATTGATTCGTAATTAGGATTATTATTCACCTTCCAATGAGCGATTTTATATATCAAGTCGCGCGCGCAAGCGACAAAGAGCCGGTTTTTATCGGCGCTGACGCTGATTTGCGAGAGATGAGAATCTAATGGCAACGTTGCAGGCTTGACAATATTAATGTTCGTTATGATTATTACAAAGTTCAAGTGTTGGGCTTGTTATATGCTGTCGCTTTGGATGCGAGCTTCGTTTTAAATATGCCGTATTAACGTCGAATTTTTGGTAACTCTTTGAGTAAAAGAACTCTATAATTTACTGACAATTCGATCAGATACGCGCTAGTAACAATTTCACTGCAACAATGGCGCCATTTGTAAAGCAGACAAGGCGCGTAAACGAGATAAAGAACAAACAATCCCACTCGACGCGCAAGTGAATGAGAAATTTCGGAAGCAGGTGCGACAGCACACAGCTCATTTCTCAAGCTAACGTCCTCCGCCGTCTGATGCTGCTCTTTTAACGCCTCTCTCCGCAAAATTGCATTCGCCCAGCCCGCTGACGAGCGCAAATTTAACTTCCTTTTCCGCATCGCGGCTGCAGCGCTATACACACGTAAACATGCACATTTATAAGTTGACACGAGTCGGAGAGGGAGAGAAAGAGGAGGAGACGACGAGGCCGCGGCGTCTCGAGACTGCGCGCGCGCGAAACAGTGAGAAGGGAAAATAAAGAGGCAGACGTACAGGACGGGAGCGAGAAGCGAGACGTGCCGTGTCGCGAATTTGCTCGAGGGTATTTGAAGGCAAACCGGCGTCTGCACAGCAGCAGCAGCCAGCTCCAACCTGCAAGTTTCATTTAGCAAGGAGGAGCGTAGCAGGCCTCCATGCGCGCACATCAAAGATGGCACGGAGAACATTCTCTAATGAGTTGAATTGCGGTGAACGATGCTCGAGGCGCTCGAATGACGAATTCATTACCGGCGCGCGAGCCCGTTGCGCGCCTCTGTTTGACACCTGCACGCGCGCGAGCGCGACAGAGAGAGACAGAGAGGGAGAGAGAGAGAGAGGAGCCTACCTGACGCGCGCGCAAACGCTCTCAACGCCAGCAGACTATTCATTATAGCGCTGCGCAAGCGCGAAATTCGCACTCCCGCGCGCACGCAAGCCGCGGGTTCTTCGCTTTTGCTCCCTTTTCATTGTCGCTGCGGCGTGTGCCTATGCGTGTACGGCGGAAAATATTTGAGAGGAAAATTACGGTTTTTGCAGAGAGTGAATTAAAAAGCATATAGGAGACATTGTCGCTCTTCGGGAGATGATTCGAAAATGAAAGTTGTTAAAGTTTCCCGTAAAAAGTTATATTATATAGTACATGACCGCGGAGAATGAAGATTTTTTTTAATATTTTATTTTTTTACACTTTATTTACTCCGTATCTTTTGCCGTGTCAGTAATATAATGAAATAAATGTTGCTTAACCTAGAGAATGCCATATTACTAACTACATTTCATTTTATTAAGAACAATATGCCAGGTTGTGTACATCAACAGTTTACGTGTATAATATATCCTTTTCGAACTCTTTTATTACTTGGTGGACTTTCGCTTCTCAACTACTTCAACCCCCGACCTTCGTCAGCACGCTGAAATCTTCAAGGCACTTTCCTCCTTATCGCAATTTCATCCATAGACCCATCCCATTGTGCCGCTGCCTCTCCTTTCTCTAGACGCACAAGCGCGGCGGCCCATCCCATTTCTCCCCTTTCATCTCCGCACACCCTCGTGTCTTGTATACCCTCCTCGCACTCTCATCCGCGTAAAAATCATTGACACAAATCTCCGGGCACGTCATGTAGTCCCCGTGGAAACGACGAATGGAATCACCTCTCGAAGTAGCCCGCTTGCCGTTTGATTCGTGCCCTCTCTCTACACGTGTATATATATATATAGAAACCCGCTGCAGCGTACGCTTAAGAAAAGACTTATACACACAGTCTCGTGCCGGCGCTGCGGTTCTACTCGGCTTTTGTTCGCGAAAGAGGGCGTAATCGACGAGGGGAGGAGAAGCTCATTCTTACGTCGCGCGTATAATACCCGTATTACGCGCGCCGCGAAACGCGATATCCTCGGGCGCCACCGCAACGCCTCATGTGTGTGTGTATACAATATTATACGCGCGCGAGCTTGATGTTGCTTTTATTATCGCGCGAGCCAAATTGCCAGAGTGAGAGCAGAACGCGGAACGTTTATATACGCCTCGGATGAGAGAGAGAGAGAGAGAGCGCGCGTTGGGGGGATGGAGTTATTGAGCGATTTGTCCTTTTTGCGCGAGCGCGCGCCTGCGTAGAGCCGAGGCAAGGACGAATTCCCGCGGAGTGTGTCGTTTTCGAAGATGCTGACGCGATAATGCTGGCTACTCTTGGATGATGGATTAGAGCCTGTAAGGCTGGAAATTAATAGTGTATTCTATGTGTCTACTCAAGTTGACTTCTTTTATATTACACTCAAATAAATTATAGTTTATTACCGGGGAACGATAATATTTGGGAAAAAGGGGACGATCGATCCGTAAACAAATTTTATTTTTTTTTTTAACTCTACATTTTTCTCTAATAGCCTACATTCTACGATAGACTTGAACTTTTATGCTTCGACTCTTTAAATACAGTCGACTGAAAGGGGGTATAATCGATAATTGTAAGTGAAAAATAATCTCTTGATATATACAACACTTATATGTAATTAGACAAGTATATATATATATGAATAACCTGAAAGCGCCAAGTCATAATCTATCACAATTTGTCACGCAAATGACACATCCCAACCGTCTATGCGCGCGTAAAACGAACGAGTTTAAAGGCACGATATATAATAGCATTTAGAAAACGCAAGAGCAATTAACTTCGCAGGGCGCAGATATCAATAAGTCATCGAAACACAATTGACATACGCGCCCCGCTCGTCGCGTTCTCTCCCTCCCGACAAAACGTCGATCACTCATTTATTCCCGCGCGGCTTCAGCTCCGACAATAGCGCGTCTCCTCGACGGCATAATAATGCACAAAGAGCTGCTGCTTCGCCGTCCCCCGCGAAACGAAAGCCTCTCACCGTCGCCACCGCCGATGCGCATTATATACCCGCGGGGTCTCCCGCTCTCATAGGGTTCCCGAACGCGTGTAAGCCGGGGGTGTTTTCGACGCCGTGTCGCGAGGTGACAAGGTGCAACCCTTGGGTCACGGGATTGCTCGCGAGTGCGCCGCACGTGTGTATGTGTGTGTATGTGTACGTGTACGTATGTGTATGTGATTGCGCTGCAGGGGCTGTTGGCCCCCGACAGAAGCCAAGCAAGAGCGCGTAGGGTTACGGGCTAACTTGGGGCCAACCGCAAGTCTGCGCGCGCTCGTGTTTATCTACTTACGTAACGGCGACGGCGGCGTCTTTCGCCGAGGGGGCCCCCCTTAAAGATTTGCTGACGGTTTTTTTCTCTCTTTATGCAGTGTGCTTTGCCCCAGGGGCGGGAGAACCGAGAGGTGGTAAGGTCGGAAATTATGAGGTAATTTCTCAGACCGCAAGAGCATATAAGCCGGTAATGGAGAGGCGCAGCTCTCGCTCTTTTACGAAAAGAAGGTGTGCGCTTCCGCGATGAGAGTGGCGAGTTTTCAATCCAATGTAGATACGTCGAATCATTTTCGTACATTTTTTATGCGAGCTATCTTTTTTCTTCTATTATAACTCATGGCTTTTGACAAGTATAATAATTCAAATCCTATATCTGCTTTCGCCAACTTTTCTATTCTAGGTCATTTATTTTTATCAACTCTTCCCTTTGGTAGCAAAAACACTTTTTTTATAATATACATAAAATGCTCTATATTCATGTTATCTGTGTTTTTATTCAACATTCAAATTACATTTTAACCATTAACGTTATTTCCGTTATTTATATAATATGCATGGAATCGAATAATATCAAATAATTTATTCGCGTTAAAGCTAATGTTTGTTATTTATAATTACTTTTTATGCGCATCATATTAAAATTTGATTTTATAAAACAAACAACCGCTGTTTATTAATCTGTTAAAATTATTAAGTCCGTATATAATTGATGATATAAACATATTACCGAATAATTACAATTAAAAACTGACCACATTTCTATAATATTATTTCGTTTACATGGCAGTGGCTCATAATTACGTATACAATCTTTCACGCCGAACTTTTCGCTACACCAAATAGCATATTATGTAGTTTATAGAGCAACGACCTCGCGGTCGTATCCCGCGTACATATCGAGTATCCGATTCTAACGTCACGACGGGTGATATATACGAATGCGGGTGAGAGAGAAAAAAAAGCAACGGGGATTTGCACTGACCTTTGTGGGGCATCTTCCAGAAGGGCGGCTCGGGGGTGGGCGAGCAAGGGTTTGCCACCCCCGCGCCCAACAGGGTCCTTGCCGCGTGCAGCGCCGCCGCCGCCGCCTCCCGGCTTCGAGCTGCAGCAGCGCTCGGCGGATAATCCGATGGGCCCGAATCGCTGCCGGCGACACCGCCGCCGCCGCCACCCCCGGCCACGCTAACACAATGCTGCAACATACATATAACGCACATATTACAGGTCGATTCACTTCCGTGTAGAATATTATATAGTTGTGGTTGAATACTGACAGATTAGCTTTCGTTTAGTGTCTCGGAATAAGCATGCGTATAATTAGAATAAAATATAGTCAAATTATCGCATAATTTTATAAATCACTTTAAATATTTCGTTTCTTTTTGTTAGAAGAATTAAAACGAATATTTTTCGACAATCAAAACAAAATGTACAAAGTGTCCGAAAGAATAATAATACGTAAACATCATTTGAATTGTAAAGGGGAAAAAGTCGGGTAAAACACAGAGCTGGCCGGCCAAAAGCAGGCGTATATACATCAATCCGCAGCTGCAGCGTACGAGAGCGCGAAAAACCAAACGCATTTAAAACACCTTTCGGCCGTGCGTTCGGCTTTTTTCCTCGCATTTCCCGCGAAAATGGATGACCACTGTTTTCGCATAGTAATCCGTGTACACGCGCGTGTGCGGCTGCGTGCGCGCCCTGCGACTGTTTTGCATTCTTCGCGTCATCGTGTGCGCGTACGGGCGGCCGGGCAGGCACGCGCCAGCGCAGCAGCAGCAGCAGCAGCAGCGCCCATGTAAATTGATAGGGATTACAATGACAACGATTTTCATTTTAATCGAATCGTTGGGAACTTTATCGCGCGGCAAAAGCGGACGGCCGCCCGGAGGAGCGTGTAATGCGGCTCATAAATTCCTCGGGAAAGCTCCCCCGTGATTAAGAGCTGCCGAGGCGCGCCCCCGGCGACGATAATTCCCGCTCTCTCGCGATCGTCGATATTCCCCGTGATCGAAAGATCGTTGCTGCGCTGCTACACTCGCGTACCGTATAATGTGTACGTGCCGGATGGCTGCGTTCCGGAGCGTTAACAGTCGCCCCTTGTGCGGAGGTCCTTATACTTTTTCGACCAGAGACAGTCTGAGCTCGCGTGCTTTATGCTAAGGATATCGCCGGATTTAGATGCTCTTTTGGATACAAAGTATTTTCTCGAATTTTTGCTTTTATCTTTGCCTTTACATTAACACACAAGCCTAGTATTTTTGTAGACATTTATAGTTTTGAAAGAACTTTGAATGGGATTATTTAACAAAACTTGGATCGATATAGTATTTCAATTTCGATAATTACAGTTTAGCTATTGTTTGGTGATTCAAACGGTAGTTAAGTTAATTAGGAGAGTATAGGCGAATTATCAATAGATTTGATACTCTGCAATTCGCGACAAACCCGTTATTCACCCACGGTTATAATAGCTTATTTGTTATCACTGCCTTTCTTCAAATTAATTATAATTTTTCAGTTGCTATATGGTACAAAGGTTCATCTCAAATCAACGTGGCAGAATTGTAACATTTAGATTGAACGAAAGAATTCTTTATTATATGTCTCTTATTCTAAAACTAAAAAGTCCTAACGGAAAAACTCTCTTACTTTTGCACGGAAGCAATAATATGGGAGTCCTTTTGACACGTCGTTTAGAAAAAGAAAAAATTCCATCTGAAATCCTCCCCTCGCTCGACTGCTGTGCTACGCGCGCGTTGGAAAGCGCGAGGTCCTCGAGAAGTCGCGCTGTCAAAAGACGCCAGCAACTACGCCAGTTTTCACGAAAATTCCCTGCCGTGCGAATAATAATAAAAGCTCGCGCACGCGTGTGGGACTTTCTCCCGAGCGTCTTTTTTGGCTCCCTGCTAACGGCTTCCGCCTCGCGAGCGCGCGCGGTCATATAACGAAATTACTGCCTCTTACGCGCGGGTATAGAAAAGGATTGGAGGACCGTCGATGTGACGATGCCACTCGTGACGACGCCGTTGCTGCCGCTGCTGCTGCTGCTTCTGCATTCAGAGGAGAAGCGCGCACGGTCGACCAGTGCTATGCGCTGCTGCTCCGTTTCTTTATGGCTCGAGTGCAAGAGAGGAGCATAATTGTGTGTACAGAGTGGAGGAATTTCCCGGCGAGAATGATCACGGGAATTTGCTGTTTAGATACCTTTTATTTTTAGCCTGCTTTTACCCTCATTTAGATGAGTTAACTTTTACTTCGTTCAATTTAATGCTATTGCTTTTTTATTAATTAGACTTGAGAAACTGTTTTTTCTTTATTACATTTAACCAGCAATTTTGCATGAAAAATTTGAAGAAGTATAATTGCTACGAATATCAGTCACTAATAAAATTCTTTTGTGGATGACTACATTCAATACGAAGTTGTAAGTTAAATAAAAAGTTTATTAGGCATTCCGAAAGAATTCAACAAAATCGTGATTTAATTTTGTAAAACCTATATACTACGCGCACAGTTAAATATTAACTTTCAAACTCTTTTGCGATCGTAAAAAGCCGGCAAGATAATTAATTCAAGTTTCAAGCCCTCAGATGGGGATTTAAACCGCGACTTGTAGAATTGTGGCAAGACTGTAAAGTTTTTAAATTGAAACTTTTCTTCAAGTCTCTCAATTCTCAAGTTCGTAATACATACTTACTCAAAGCCGAATGGCTTTTTTTACTTTAATAAAGTAAATGAATTATGTAAGCATAATTTGTGAGTATAATAAACTAGATTTGAACCGAGGCAAAAGCGTTCATTACAATGGCGATCCGACATAACGATATATCGCATATCTTTCGATCCCTATGTAATTATAATATTCATTATCAAACGTCAAAATCGGCTCCTTTTTCATCAACGCCGCGGAATTACCATAGATTATTATATGCGATTCCGGGAATTAAATATTTGTTTTAGTTTACGTATCGCTTTCCGTTCTGTTGGCCGCGATATTTCATCGCGTGCATTAATTCGTCGCTTTCCATCGCCCCATAGAGTGTATAACGCGTATTTTCCGAGCGCAGCGCAACAGCAGCGAGACAGAGAAAGCCCGAGAGCTCCCGCGTCGTTTCATGCGTCGGTAGCTCATATAACGTAATTAGATAAAAGCGGTGGTGGTGACGACGAGTGAGCGAGCCAGAGAGCGAGAGCGAGAGATGGGGACACATTATAATAATACGATGTTGCGCGTCCTGTTTGCGCACGAGTGACAGCCGAACATTTCGCACGCGCGAATGCTGCGTTCGCATTTATAGCAGACTTTTGTTGGCAAACAACGCGGGTGGCAGTACGAGGCTCTATTAATTAATTTTCGTCGGCTTTAAAATGCTTTTTCATAAACAATTTTTAGAAATTTAAATGTGCCGCTCGCGCGCGCGCGCACCCCTTGTGTATTTGAATTTTAAATAATGGAAAGATGAATATTTATGTCATTCAAAAAGCGATAAATATACGCTAACACAACACGCGATATTTATTCAATTTCAAATGTATTGAGAGTGATTTTAACGTGTGTACTAGGAGAGAGATACACGTATTGTTACATTCTGTATTGAATTTCAAACTCTATAATATTTATGAATAATAATAATAATAATAATAATAATAATAATAATATAAGTTATGAATATAAATAACTTGATTTGATCATGCGTCCGGTTTGTTTTTAACTTTCTATGAATCAAGAACAATTGAACAAGATATATTTTTCAGCAAAATTTCACATCAACAACATAATTATAGTATTATCATTTAATTCACGACAGTTAGATCATATTTTCGTCAAGAAATGATGAGGCAAAAAAAAAAGTTGTGCTATATATCTTCCGTCGGAATCATAAGAGTATTTTTAGTTTTTATCACGCAGTGTTTCTGCTTTGTATATTAGTCACGCTAAATTAATACATAGCTTATTTAATTAAAATTAATTGATAAGAATGGATTTTAAATTAATATTAAGTTTTCCCGAAGTACTCTCAGGTACTGCTATTACAAACTATATGCTGTGTGTAATTTTAATCTCATGTAAATTTTATCCAATCTTTTTAAGTATCAGTGCACTTACATATAGACATTCATAGATTGTTTATACTTGCTTTCCACCAAACAATTTTAATTAAAGTTAGATGTAGCCTTCGTCGTGTATTTCAAGATAAATTTTACAATTCAATAAAAAAAAAACTGAATTTCTTTATATAGTTTCAAATAACAATCATTTTGATAATTGGAATAGATTCGGAGAGATTTAATAAAAAAATATTCGTTGCGTGAAAGTGTATGAATTAAATGAAGCGCCTATTCCATATTACCTGACTTGATTCATAAAAATAAATCTTAGAAAAACAAGGCACACGAGTATAAAATCTTCTTTATATCGCCCAATTAGGCTTTACAGAAAAAAAATCAAAGGCGCGGGGCGATCGACTAATAAACGAAAATGAATAAACGATGAAGATGCAAATGCCTCGTTTACCAAGTCCATACTCCCACAGCCTACACTACAGCCCACAGCATAGCCGCACTCCGAGCGACTATCGCTTGCCGACGGCCGGCGAAATTCCCAAGCGCGCGCGCGCGTCCGAGAAGTTATTAGCGTGAGTCGAATTTTCCACGTGCGCACGGTAGCCCCGGCAGAATAATGCGAGGACATTAGCGAAGACAAAGCCGCGATAGGCGTGACCGCCTCTAATCCCGTGCCTATACGGAGTTTTCGACAAATCCGACTTACGCCAAGGGAGATGGAGAATATTACACGGAGCGACGCGCGGAGTCGTGCGGCGATCCATTATCTCATTAATCGTATCTGTTCGGGCACGCGGCCTCTTCCCTATATACCTACATAGCCTAAGGGTGTTTTGTCCTCAGGTATATCGATGAATTGGCTGCACTTGGGCTTTCTTGGGAATCACTCCTCTTATTCGCTGGCGCTTAACCGTATTACCGATATTTCGTCAAAAGGATGCTCCAACAGCGCCGTTTGTTTTTCCGTGCCCGGGCCTGTTGGTTTTGCGCCCGATATTGCGCCGTGATTGTGTTTTTATTTTTCGGCAAGGTATACTGCAGGATATTTGTAGAGAGTGTATTTCAAGTATGATTTTTATGAGTATATATAAGTAAAATTAGAGACAAATCTGGTATATAAAAAGTTTAATGTATCACTCTCGCTCTCTCTCTCTCTCTCTCTCTCTCTCTCTCTCTCTCTCTCTCTCTCTCTCTCTCTCTCTCTCTCTCTCTCCTCTCTCTCTCTCTCTCTCTCTCTCTCTCTCTCTCTCTCTGAATGTTTGGACGTTCATTACTTTTATTTTGACAGGTTGACAGTTATAAGGAAACGCAAGATATCTTTGTCGTTTCTATATACGAGAAACAGTTTTTTTTAAAGCATGGAGAGAGTATCAATCAAAGAAACTGATTTATTCGGCGGTAAATTATTTTCGTTTCGGAGCACACATTTCGGAGCAAAGAATTGCTTTTAGAAATTCATCTATTATTATACTATAATAAACACTAAATACTCTTATAAAAGTTCTAAATGAATCTAGAGGCAATGACTATCTCTTATCCTATAACTTCTTCCCCACTAATATGAGATATTTTTTAAACCGTCTTTCTTGCGAGTATAATACACCGGAGATAGATGCAAAACACCTGGTGTATTCAGCAGCAACTGGGTAAAAAAAAAAGAAAAAGAAAACAAGATTGGTAAAATGTACATACCGTGTCGAGAATGGCCGTGGTCAGGCCGGATCCTCTCACCAGCTGAAAGCACTAACCGCGCCGGACGTCTGCGACGAGGAGGCCTCGATGACGTCCAGCAGCCAGTCGCGAGCCTCTGCCTGCTGCTGCTCCCCTTGCCTTCTCGTAATCCTCCGTCTACAGTAAGTGTATCACTCTGTCAGTTCCTCCCGCGAGATAGTCCTCTCTTTTTCCGACCGTCACGAGTCGTCACTGAAAACCTTGTATCACTCAACACCAACTCTTCCGCACCGTGCCCCGTTTTCTCCGGCTCTGTCCTCCTGTTGACGCTCCGCACTCGCAATCAACGCGCAGCCGATAACGGGGGCGACCCGTGGATTCCTCGCGGCCGGCTGAGCCGGAAAGGATACTATCAACCTGCGCGCGAGACTGCGTTTTATATAATAATTATGCGACGCAGCGTGCGAGAGCGAGAGAGCGAGAGATCTGGCGCGGGCGGGCGGTCGTATCAGCGCTCGCTCGGTCGGGCGCGTGAGCACGTGCACTGAGGAGAGCGACTGCGTGAGCAGTGACGCGGAGCAGAGAGAGCGCGTGTGCGTCGTGCAGTCGTCGCGCGGCTCTGCGGCGCCCGATTGACCAGCCGAGTCTGCTCAACCTTGCCAGCGAGCCCTGCCTGCAGCCTGCTTGCGAGATCTGCTGCCGGATTTTCGGTGCTGCTGCTGCCGTCGCCGCCTCCTCTCTCTCTCTCTCTCTCTCTCTCTCTCTCTCTCTCTCTCTCGCTCTCTCCCTTGCCCCCTACTCCCCGCGCGGCAGCCGCCTCCCTTTTTTTTCTTCCCTCGCGGCCTGCCGCCGCCGCGTGTTGGATCCCTTCCCCGCGACCGCCTCTGCTGCGGCTGCTCCAGCTCTCTCTCTCCCCCTCGCGAGCGCGCCGTTATCGAGCACAGCGCGGCTCGTGACAATGCCGCGCGCGGCGAGGACGCTGTTATCGGCCTACCGGGTGGCGAAAGGGAGAGACGCGCGGCCCGAAAAGCGTGCCAGCGCCGAGCATAGAGCGAGCGCGGCCCGAGCCATTGGCGGCGAGGGGGGCGTGGCGGGGGCGTGGCCCCCGGAGTGGGGGCTCGAGCGCGCCGCCGGCGGGAGAGAGAGGGAGCGAGGAGTGGGGCCGGCACGGGCGGGCCGCGTCGCGACGCCATTGTTCGGGGTAGCGAGCGAGGGAGAGATAGGAGAGAGATAAGGGGCGAGAAAGAGACGGGGAAGCTGCGCTCGGAGCGACGCCCGGCGCCGCGAGGCCGCCGCCGCTGCTAAAGCTGCTCCTGGCAATCGCGGCCAAGCTACGCAAGCCTCGTCGCGGAGCATCGCCGGCGCCTGAGCTTGAACTGCTGCTGTCGTTCTTCTTCGCCGCCGCCGTCGCCTTCTTCTTCATATTGTGTGGTCGCCTTTGTTGTTCTTCAATAAGGGCTGCTTTGACTGGCAGGAGGTATGTCGAAAACGGAGCTGAAACGTGAGTACCGGATGAGAAAGAGTTAACCTCGTCACATTTCGAGTTCTTTTCCTTACTTTCCTTATTAGAATGTTTCTTTAATTTTCTTTGCTATTTGTGTATTTTATAAATGCCAATGGAATGTTTCATAGAAATTATTAGGCAAATCTTATTATACCTATGTGTTCATAAAATTTACAAACTATTCAGTTGCATTCTGTTTATCCTAAGTTTTGTAGAATTATTTAACCTTCTCTCGACCTAAAACAAATTTAGTTTTTTATGAAATCACGATGGCAGTCTTGATATTGTATTGCATTGTGCCACAATGCCCTATAATTTAGCCAGGATTGCAATCCTCTGCTATTTATATTACCAAAAGTATTGATTATTAGATTTTATTGAAAACTCTCATAATTTAAGTATAGAAGAAATAATTCACGGCCCAAAAAACAGTAATTCGTTTAAGAAAAAGGGGTAATTTCTTGAAAATTTTTGAAAATCAGTATAATTTTGTTATCAACAAAGACAGTTGTATGCAGCATGTTGTAGTCCTTTTATTTGTAATAGATAATAATTAATGCACCGGGTATTAACAATTTATGAGCAGTCCTAATAATAATGTATTTTTCTTCCAGTTTATGGTATTTCATCCGCTCAAACATAATTGACGTAATACTGCAAAGAGCAACATCATAACAAAATCGATTATTAAATACACCTATTATACGGAGAGAATTTCGAGGATTAAGTTAAGGGATCACCATTTAACTGCTGATATTGGCCGATGCGAATTTCATTTTGTAAAATCCAATTGAACATATCAAATATTTATCCTCTCACTTATTCAAAATTTATACATTCGAAGAAAACGTGGTTTAATTGATTATGTATATTATATGATCAAATTAAAAAAGATTGTAATATAAACATTGAAATTCATAGAAATAATTTTCTTGAATTTCTCGTAATTCTTATACAAATATTTTTGTGTACTCTCTGAAAAAGAATATGTGAAAAGTCATTCCCTGGTGCGAATAAGTGAAAAAATTGATAATTCCTCAGTGAATATTCACTTATTACACAGTGAAAATTTATTCCACTTCTTCAAAATAATTATAAAGTCAATTGTTTCATTTATTCGCACCAAACGATTTTTCACAAATTCATTTTTCGACGGTAAAAAATATTTATCAGTGTTACTAAATTATAGGATAGAAAAATAGATTTAAATGCAATAATTTTGTTTTGTAAAGGTAACTCATTAAAGAGAGACAAAATATCCAAATAACCGAAGTAGGTATAATGTGTTTTCGGGTTAAAAGCATAACACAGAGTTAAAAATCATTTGGTAAAAAAAAAGGTATCTTTCTGATTAAAATCACAGATAAAAAGGGAGCATAAGTTACATTGGTTTTCTGCACATATCCTCTTACGCCACTTCCAACTGCAAACATACAGATCGGCCAGCGCAAATTGGCAGCGGCGAATATCATCGAAAATGTTTATCCTCTCTCTCGCCGGAGTCAATCGCAGGCCGGTCGCTGATTTTTGCAGCTCGCGCGCGACTGCAACATTTTCGTCCGGCGCCCAGTGTGAAACGAGTTTCGCGCAGGGATGGTTTACAAATCCACCATAGTCAATACAGTCCCGCAAAATCGACCCGGACGCGTTTAACCTCGTTTAATCTCGTATTTTCCTCGCGCGCGTGCGGACGAGCTCTCCGGGTTCGAAAAGCTATTAGGTTTTATCGTCGCTACCCAGTAGTGCTAGCTAATCGTGGCTTTGCCAAGCGCGCGCGCGGGAGAGAGAGAGAGAGAGGAGAGGGGGCAGCAGCGCTCGTGCCTGTTGACGGCCAGCATTTTTCTCTCGATATCCTGGGCGCGAGGAAATCCAGGATACAACTTGTATTTTTCACCGGGAACACTGGTAATTTGTCCCTTTGACGTTTTTGCAAACTAATCTTGCAGTATTTATTGATGTTTCAACATTTATTTCAATATTATAAATATATTGGTATTTTTCATTTTACAAATTGATTAATATTCGTATTGTAATAAAGACAAATGCCTATTCATTTAATATTACATTTAATAAAAATATCATTATTAGTGTCTTCATGTGATATCTCTATACGACTCTTTCTGTATCAGTTAAAATTTCTTCATATTTACATCAAAATTCTTGTAACTCTATTATTTGCTACCAGCACGTTTAATGTACGTATAGTTGCTAGAAAATGTACTTTTTACATTTCATAATATTATTTCTTTCTCTTCATACAAATACAAGTATTATGCAGTTTAATGAATCCGCTATCAATTTATTGGCACGTAGCTTCAAATTGAAAGTTCTTTTCCA
This sequence comes from Torymus sinensis, assembly GCA_030522985.1. Taxonomy (NCBI): domain Eukaryota; kingdom Metazoa; phylum Arthropoda; class Insecta; order Hymenoptera; family Torymidae; genus Torymus; species Torymus sinensis. The sequence goes on from JAPYZP010002746.1 coordinate 22,186, forward strand.
TTGGATAAACTATTGATATATAAAAAAACTACATAGATTCATGATCAAATTAATCAATGTAATAATTTTATTCAGAAGTAAATGCAGCTACACTTTCCATCTCAATTATCTGTCAATTAAATTTGTGCATTTTTATGTCTTTTCGTCGTTCAACTTTAAAGTCTTAGCATTTTCGAAGGAATCAACCGTTATTTAATTTTTAAAAAAGAAAAAAAAATTTATTTATTTTTAGTTTCATTTTCTTTTCTTTAACTTTGAGTAAACAGTTTCAGGGATAAATGATAGGTTTAAACAAGAGGGTTTTTTTACCATTTTCTTAAAAAATTTCAGCCTAAATTTCACTCATTTAAAAAACATGTGTAAC
>JAPYZP010002747.1:0-12768 GCA_030522985.1 Torymus sinensis
GGGCCCCAGAAATTTATACTAATTTACTATAAGATTGGAAAAGTTAAAGAATATTGAAAGTACTAACCAGATCCGCTAACAAGTCCTTTTCCGACAAACGGCTCCATAAATCGGTAAACTGGATCCTTGTAACTGGCTTTTTGACATTGCAAGATTATCTAATGTTAGATAGATGTATTATTTTTGTATTCACACTAATAAAGATTATTAGTAAGACTTTCTCATACCTCATAGTCTCGCGGTTCCGTTAACACAATAAATAATTTTGGACCTAACCAAACACGTAATGGTGAATCGTAATTACTTGCGATTTCTATAATACGTTCCAGTGTTTCTGTAATAACAGTGTCATTCAAGTATTTTATTTCTACCGCATTATAGTTTTTTTCATGCGTTGTATTAAAATGTGAATTAACTAGAAGAGTCTATTTTGAGATATGGTAATAAGTTCAACTTCTTACATAATGTGATGCGTTTTCGTCTCTCAATTTATTTTGCTCCAAGCTAGTTTGTCTCTATTTTTATTTGTAAAATGTCTATAGCTCGAATTTATGTTACACGTAGAATCTACTAATTACAGCGTTCTTTATATTTTTAAATACGAAAATTTTACTGTATACGCGTACTCAAATACTCTTCTAGTAAGTTACAAAGATAAACAAGTATAAAAACATACCATCTGGTCCACAAGCAAATTGTAGCGCATTTCCAATTAATGGAAGTGTTGGTGGTCCCGGTAATTTTGATGCCAAATAAATCATCCTCTCTCTTTGCTGATAAAACTCTTTGAATCTTTTAAATAACCAAACTGCTGTCAAGAGTGTTATTGTGGTTACAAGGAAAAATGCTGAAAAAGTTTACAAATTGAACATTTTTTTTACCAACAAATTAAAATATGTTACTATTTTTTATCTTTATCATTTATTTTTACTTCAAATAGATCTTTTCTTTATATTTTTAAATTCTAAAACTTTAAAATCATTTATCTATTTTCTATTTATTCCAGTTATAAAAAAATCATTAATATTAAGAATTCATTTCTTCAAATAATTCTTCCACAAATAAAGTAAATAATTGTTATTAATAACACTTTAATTTAGAATTATACGTTATACATATATATTTTTTCGGTTAGAAATCCTGTTTGAATAAAACACATAGTGCGTCGGTGTGGCATTGCGCGGACTGTTCGCACCACGAAACATACATTTGTAGGCGCGTCACGAACGTAAAGTTTCGCACTCGTTTTGTTGCATTCAATCCGATTAGCTTTTGGTATGCGCGGGAAGAAAGGCTTATTGTTATATTATTTGTACATTTATGATTTCTTAATAGCAGATCACGAATGAATTTCAAGTTGAAAATATACATTTCTGTATTCTATAAATTTTGATTATTATTTCATATACGAGCAAGAAACTCGAAATACAGGGGTCTAATGTTTTATTTATTTTAAGTTTTATAGTATACATCTTTAATTGAAGTTTCTTTAAAAGCAATACTAAACTCAATGATGTTTAATATCGTTGTCGTACTACACGTGAAAAGAATAGAAGATAAACAATGCAAGAGAAAAAGCTAAAAGCGGAAATAAAGTAGCTTTATATACGTGTCAAATACGCGGAATATTTTTTTCAAAAAAATAAATTAACAATATTTTTTTTTATTTAAAACGTTATGATAATTAGGTAAAGGTAATAATATATTTAATATTATTTTCAATAAGAAAGTTTAAATGTGTTTTGAAATTATTTGTCACGAAATTATAAATTATATAATTATTATTACAAATAATGTACAATAGGTACTAGTGAACATTTCGAATAAGACAAAATTATTTATATATTCAAATTTAACAATATACTACTTAATTTAAATGAAGTGTCCACCTCACTCATCAACCTTCCTACCAACATCGCGCATTTCCGGCACAATTTCACTTTTTATTTATCGCACTGAAAAAAATCACGTTTTTCAAGTTAAGAATCAATCCAAAAATAACAACACCCACTCATATCGAAGTACTGCCAATACACGAGGGGATTCCCCATCGTCACGAAGCTCGCCTGTTTCCACGACATCATTGGCGACTCGCTCATCTTTTCCTTTTCTCTCCGAACAAATTAAGGAGCAACCACACATTTATACTCGAACTGTCTATGCAACTCCGCACCTACGTATAAGTACATACACCGTACGAGGCAAGCCGGGCCAGTGGGAAGTTTCGCGCCGAACTGAGCGTACGAGCACGTGGACGCGCGGCTTATATCCTGCCGCGACAAAGGCGAGGCGGCATCATCGCGTTTCAGGAGAGCGCGCGAGTTAGCTCCCTCGGGTACAAATGAATCTCGAGAGATTCATTCCGCAGCGAATCTTCAATCGTGTAAGTATACTTGCGTGTCGTGCTGCACGTAAGGTAATTTTTCGTTCTCCGTTTCGCGCGGTGAATTCTTTCCTTTTCTCATGTACTGCAGGATTCCGAGAGAAACAAGTTGACCGGTTTGTTGTTCGGTTACATTGTTGTATTGTTATTTGTTCTGTTTATCTCATATGCGCACAATGCAGAATTGTATACCATTTAATCACAAATTTCAGAAATTCTGTTCGTGTGCATTTCAGAGATGGTTATTTTCTTCGAGGTGGTTTGAGATAAGTGAACAAGGTAATAAATTCATAACAATAAGAACCGGCTTTTGTATTTTTCTCTCGTGGTGAAAAATGTTTTTTATTTCAAATGTACATCAGATAATTAAAAAGAATCTTGTACCTAACGTGAATAAATAAAATTAGAGGAAGCGAACTTTTACTTATTTGTTTTTTGTAGAATTGAATTATATATATTCTTGCCAAAGTTATGATAGTTTAAATTTGAGCAACGGTATGAGCACTGAAATATGCACAAAGTAAAACTGTAGATCTTAGCGATTTTATCAGTGTGTTTTCTTTAATTGTAAAACTATAAACTATCGTTTTTTAGTTTTATTTTCTATTTTTAAATTCTAAAAATGTTGATACTACACGATTTGTTTTTTAAAAAGCCATTTTTACTAACATTTTCTGCAAAAAAGACTATAACTCCAGTTTTTCAAAGTGTTGGAGTCTACTATTACGGCTTTCTTCATAGTGACTCGAAGGTAATAAATTCTTCTCCCGTTAGTCTAGCTTTCTTTTTAAATCAAAAATTTAAAATAAAATTTAAAATAAATAAAAATTAAAAACAAAATTTAAAAATTAAAGTTAAAGTAAAATTTTAATTTTAAATTTAACTTTCTTTTTAAATCAAAAATAAAAGAATTCTTTTTTTTCAACAAGGATTTTCTTATTCTATTGTGTCTATAAGTTGCTTCTACAAATAGTTTTCTTTCGGTTTATTTAAAAAAATATAGAACTATTCCTGGTAGTTGAAAATTGATTCCCGGCCGTGCGAGCTGCGGTCGAGAAGTCAATCTTCAATATTTTTAGTGAAATAAGATTTAAAATATCCTTTAGCCGAGGAAACTCTTGAAAAAACATTTGATGGTAAACAGCTGAACTTCAATGATAGAATAGTCACGGATCAAAGACACTCTCCGCTCCCTTGCAATTATTTGGAATTTAATAAGAAGGAAAAAAGAAATTCTGATCGGAAGTCGGAAAATATAGGTATAGAAGAACTGCTTAGTTTTTATTTCCACTATTATTGTCCATACTTTAATCGAGTGAAATTGGAATGGCATAACTTTGGGATACATGTTACAAGAACAGGATTATTGAGCTGATTTTTCTTTAATCTAATTTCATTATTCTTATAAAGGGAGACAAATTTTCTTGTAAAAATTAGTATATTTGATTGTAATCGAGAGAGACTCATACCCTCAAATGAAAATAACTAATTTAAAATAAAAATATCTATCATTTTGGTAACTTTTACTATACATTGATAAGAATTTTTCCATCGGTAAACTTTTACTATAAATTGTAGTAATTTTCATGAGAATATGAATCTGTCCCCCGTTTACAATTAAACATAGTATGTGTCACCACAAAATTTTTCTCCGAGTATATTTTTGTCTTTATACATGTACTTATATACATATATCTCCCTCTCGACATTACCGATTAACAACCACATTACATCTCGAACATTAATAATTCATTGAAATATAAAGACCACTTCTGTGCGTGGTGCGTATGGGTGCGATATATCCGTGCGTATATAGGTACGTGGCTGTGGGTGTGCATGTCTGTTTATTTTCCTTTGGTCCTACATCTTGAATTCATTGCTAATACTATTATAAACAAATTTTTTCTAACTCAAAAATTCACATATTTCATCAATTTTATTCAAGATTTTATAAGTTAAATTCTCGCAAGAATAAGAATTCCCCAAATATCGCATAATCATCGTACTGAATAATTCAATACTTTACTTTACATGTTACGTATTTTTTTATATCAACTACCATTACGTATGCACAAGGATCACCTTTCGACTCCCGAATTTTATATAGCATTTATATAGGAATCTTATATTATTTGCGTATCAATTTACGAAGTGATTGCCTCTTTAAAAACAAGTAGCATAATTCTTGAATTTCAAACTTTAAAAAAAAAGTCTAGTAGAGACTTCATTTAATGGTTAGTGAAAATATAACTAATGTACTTGATAACTAAACCAAGCATGATAACTTAGCAACATAGTAGCAAAATTGTGGTATACTTTCTTTCACATTCATATAATAAAGTACCCCATATATACTTTGCGCTCGCTTTTCATATCTGATCAACTGAGAACACTTATCTCGAAATCTTTCGACGATCGCGAACGACAACGTTTACTTCCTTGTGTATATCTTTATCTAGCGTGCAACGCACCAAGTTCACGATGACACACAAACACACAAAGCAATTAAATCTCACTCGAATTGTTATATTTCCCCGGTCTACCGGCTTTCCAGGCAGACTCCTCGGGCATTTGGGGCACGTACAATTGCGTCTCGGGAGACGTCTTTCCTTGGACTCGAATTTTTTTCATTCTTTACGTTCGTTCCCGCATTTACGCGGTCTTATTGCGCATTTCTTGTGTTACCGGGCTCTCTTGTTTCAAAACATCTGAATTTTCGCGTTTGCCGAGTGGAAGTTTGCCGACGGCTTGGCAGCTGGTAGGATGGGTATCGATGACCTTGTTTTATTCTTCTTGATGTCAAAGATTAGTTAGAAATGGCTGTAAATTTTAAATAGAAAATCGGCTCGTGAAGTAATTGATTGAATAGAGGTTCACCTTTTTCTGATGTTATTGATGCAATCCCTGATCTTTGATTTTAGTGTCTACCAAACTTATAAAATCTATTTCATACAATTAATAATAGATCTATACATTATAAACTTACGATTTATTGGAAAAGTTTTACCGATTTGGAGAGGTATGATTGAATCTTAGAGTACGATATCGTAGTGAAATTTCTCAAATTTGTCATATCAACGAACTTTGATCTATTTTACCCCTGTGATTAATATATACTTAATACTACAAGACTGAGCATTTTTATTCTTCTACTCTTACTCTATCTTATTTTACACTGTATTATTATTCTGTACATATAAATTTTATTGTCTAATATCAAATGTATCGTACATGTATACTATCCTATTTGTAATTTATAAATAAATTATTATTATTTGTATTATTATATTATTGTATTTTGCTATATAAAACTTGAATAAACTTACTTAATCATAATCAACAAAACAAATCAATATATAAAAAGAAACTTATGACGGATTACGATAACATGCTTTTGCAGTCAAATGAACAATCTTCCACTACGAAAGTAATTCCGGATTCAAATCCACATATACATGAATTGTCATAGAATCTATATAACACGGCGGAAAAGATAAGCGAAAATCGTACAATTTAAAACGTTCAAATTCACGAAAGCGTTATATGGAATCGTCACGTGTCTGGAAAAACAACGAAAGCAGGTCAAATTAAAGCAAGAGTATTTTCGTTCAAGAATTACACGTGCGTCCGACGTACTTCGTTCCTTATTACCATTCCATCGTGAGCCATCTGTCCATGAGCCTCCATTCAATAGGATTTTGGCGAATGTCTACACGCAAGCCCACGAATAAGACGCATGCAAAGTATTCTAACGAATCGAAACGAAAGAGAAAGAACGAAATCAGACCTTGATACCTATTACAGAGAGAAGAGCACGACGTCAGGGTCGCGCTCACGTTTCTCGCGATTCCCGTAACAAGCCGCGGAGGAATCGCTTGTCCTGTATGAAACGTCTCCGCGGGCGCAACGCGATGAATGACAATGCGGACGCGCACCTATGCGCGAGGTCTTTGCTGCGTAGCGAGATGCCTCCTGTAACTCAGGCCGAGAATGAGGATGAGTCTTCGCGCTGAAATATGGTACCCGGGGGTTCCGAGTCGGAAGCTAATATGTACGTTTAAATTGTAAGAATGTATGAGAATTTTGTATACTGTCTTTTTGTCTTAAAAGTACCAAAATGAAATAAAAACGGTAGGTAACTTGTTCGTGAGAATTTTTAGTGATGGTTAAGTTTGGATGAATTATTAAATGTAGAACAATCATTAGGAAGAAATTACATTTCTGATAAATATACTCTTTCTCTTTTTGTGAATCATAATATAATTTGTTTCTCTATCAGGCATTAAAAAATGTTACGAATCGTTGAGAAGAAGATTGTAATGAGTGTCTGTTTACTATTATGTGTTATTATTTCAAAAGATCAAAATGCTACTACTTTTTTCTGTGGACGTTAAAAGAATTAATTTTTGGCTTTAATAATCATTCATTGTCGAGGGATATATTCACCATAATAACAGGCTCTGTAGTGTTATTAATTCAATATAATTTAAAATATATCAATGGTTTTTGCTAACCATTCATTATTTATTTCTTTCTTGACATCGTAATCATAGAGCAAGTAAAGAATAATTCTTGGATACCTTTTCTGTACAAGTATAATAAAAACTATAATCATTGAATATGAAAAAATAACGATATAAGTCATATGCGACTCGTACGACAGCAAAGGATTCAAGTACAAACCGACAATTATATGAATAAATTATTATCTTGAGCTTCTTTGACTGGCTACGTTTTTGTATTTCACGTAAGTAGATGGCAGATGTATAAGTGATATTAAGCCACGATGACCCTTCTATATCCTTAATTATTTTCCAAAACAACCATTTTCTAGTGTTATAGGAAGACATTCAGATTTTCTAACTGCTTATCTTATGTTACGTACGTGACCAGCTTCGTCTATTCTTTCTCGCATTTTACGAATGTTTTGACGTGCCGTGAACCTTCTGTGCTTATACGATGATATACGTGATGCGCTATATGAGTTGATTTTCGCATTTCTGTGAAGGATTCACTAATTTGACTTTATTCTAGCTATTTGGACTTACGAAAGCGAAATAAAATACACGAGTTTTGATACAATAGTCATGCTTTGTATATATTGGCCGAAATGGTTAAATGCTCAAGATTTTAGTAGAAATTGTTTATTTATCCCCCTGAACAGATTCGATCTTAATTATGCGGATATAGCAGCGCATTTCCAACTTCAAACTATAAAATCCAGTCACTATTTCCACGACTGTCTATTAACTTATATGTTTAAAATCCTTAATGATTATTTTTCCTGTCACTCTATATTCTCTTTGTTCCAACCAAGGCAACTAACATATTCCCTTCGCAGTCATCGAATCTTACACGAGGACACAAGCCACTCTAACTTGGGTTTTTATTCTACAATGAACAGATTAAGATGATCGTGGAACCTAATTCTTTCCTCACGTATCACCAATATCTCTTCCTGGTCTCCCTTCAAATCGGCTCCCCATTCACTGACTTTGCGGTATTAAGCACGTAAAACGTCAATTTTATATCTATTTTATGTTATCTTTCGTATCTGCGTGCGAGTATACTACCTCAAGCAACTAATTTTATTGTAAACGTACTATTAAAGGCCCGTCTAATTTATTAAATAAATGAATAAATAAATAAATATATTTATTTTTTGTTTTACATTATTATACCACTCACTCGTGGAGCTATATATAATACAAATTTTAATAGCCATAAAAGTAAATAAAATTTTTTATTTATATCAATAAATAGATTTCTTATCTGAATGATGCGAACACTGTTATGTACGATATTGAAGTCTTCACAAACTGTAACAAAAAACATATTAATTACTCAATCTTATTTCTTTAACAAAAATGTTTAGTTGGTCGTATTTTGAGTTAATTTATTTCGTTTATATGCTGACAATGTTTCGAAAGCACGTTTATTAAGTCTGCAAAATTTTGTTTAAAATTATATTGTATTAGACATATATTGATAATTATCAGTGAATAGACATATATTGAATTACAAATAGAATACAAGAACAATTTTTTTCTAATTAATGTATGTATAATTTATTATAATCTTAAACAAAATATTGTAAATCTGAGAAGGGTTACAAAGTTATAGTTACAGTGAAACAATTTCGGAATACCAGAGAAATAAATGGACTAAAAGTGCAGTCATGGAAGAAGAAATATATTTTTGAGACTATTGTATGACTTATTTCTTTAGGTTTAGGAACAATACACTATTCAGCTAGAGAAAATGTTTTCTCAGTAATTTTTTACACTAATTTAATAACAGCTTTGATTCGTTTTTCAAAAAGATATGACATGAATCAAATGTTACTATGTTGTTTAAGAATATGGTGATAAACTATCTGTTGCGTCAGAAACATATACTTAAAACATCATCTTACTGAAAATTATAGTATCAGCATTTTAAAAATTTATTAAATCAAGAATGAGGATTGTAAACATGGTTTAAATTCAATTGGACCATATCACTCATATGATGATGTTTCTCACAGATTTCATACAAATACAGTTTACGTGTATTTTTATTGTTTTTGAGTAATGCTATCTGAAGAGTGCTTGAATAAGGTCCTATCTCAGCTCGTTTTTTTTTCCAATTCTGTACTGGAAGTTCGGCGTGCTTCTCGACTATGGTAATACAATGTCAACCCTACTAAAAAAAAATTGCGCGAGAATCGCGTGATTTCGACGAAATCGTGCGATTATCGTGCCAGTTTATCGAACGTTTTCTGACGCGATCATCGCGCGATTAGTCGCGCGATTCATTCAAAATTCAATAAAAAAATAAAATTGTTTAAAATGCATATTTGGTAATTGAGGATGCCTGTTTAGGTGTTATCATCCGAATGGTAACACCTAAGCAGGCCACCTCATTCAAAATTATCACGCGATTTTTTTTTAGTAGGGAACAAAATGAGCGTTTCCAACAATACTATAAATATAATCAAACATGATGATTATTTGATACGAATTTATTGTGATTCTTGAAAAATAGACTTTCCAAATGTATTTTAAAAACATCGTGTATAAGAAATATTATTCTGATCAAACATCATTATTTAACATTGACTTAAGAATGTTCTTTCAACATCTTTGCTGTCCAGCTCCAAAAAGATGTTTTGTATTACTAATTTATTTGTTCTTTATTTCTTAAAAATTTTCAAATTTTCTTCTTTGTATTATGAACGCAAAACAGGGGCGCAAGTTCGCGCGTGGAATTTCGTATACTGATTTAAAAAAATATTAAGGAAATATCAAGTTTTTATTTCAGATTCTGCGGGGATGGTTATAAACAATGTCAATCTGATTGCCATTAATAGTAATTAATTTAATTTATAAGACTGTAAGACCGATGGAAAAATTCTTATCAGTGAAAATATTAAATAGTAAGCAAGAAATAAACAAGATATCTAATATGGAAACATAACAATAAAATATAGTGGTTGTATATTTTTTAGTTTTAAATCAATGTCAAATAATCATGTTAGATTTTATTCAGAATTTAAACCAAATTTAAACAAAAATATCGCGTCAAGATAGAACCTTCTTTGCGAGTGAGGGCTGAGTTAGGACCTTCTTCGAGCGCCTGCTGAGATAGGACTTTCGCCGCGTGGGCGTCGACATTTTTCCTCTCAGCCGGCCGTTAATACTAATTTCTAAGGTAAATAGAAAGTTAATTTATTCAACGATATAGACTGTGTATTGTTTCTAATATATTTGTTCGTATTTAAGTATTCAGTAAATTTTGGTCTTTAAATATTTCAAATTCATAATTTTATTATTACATAATTTTTTATATTTTAAATATCTAGTTTGCAATATGTTTGGCATTACCGATCCACAATTAATAATATTCATGATATACAATCCTCCAGCTGTCAATTGGCATGGCTCCATACATCGTAACATCATAAATTTTAGAAGCTTCTTTGTCCTTGGAGAACAGAAGTACCATTCATTGTTATAACTAGTTTTTCAAAAGAAAATGATTTTTCAGATGTATTAAAAATATTTGTTATGACAAAAGACTTAATTACCAGACTTACGCTTCTTCAAAAATACCACCACTGCTATCTATTAATTGTTGTCCTGGACAACTGAGGTAAAACATATGCATGGTCAATCCTAGTAAAATCAGAGCAAATCTGAAGAATTCGAAAGGCTTATCAATATTGATTAGAAGCTAAAATAAGTTTTGAAACAGAATTTGTGAAGGATTTGATTATTTTATTCGTACATGGATTAATAAATCACTAAAAATATTTACTTACAACAATAGATCCAACGCTAAGAATGAGTATATTCATTCCCATTAGAATCAAAAATGTTGTAGAATATGAAGATTCGAGAATATTTGCAAAGCTAGAATTTTTATAATTATATTCTACTATGACTACACTTTATTAAAAATTTGGGCTAAGTTAATGGAAAATAACATCAATAAAAGGTACTCACTTTATGACTTTTTTATGTAAATCAATAGACTGAACAACTAAATCATACGCAGCATCTTTCTCATAATGATCGAGTACTACATCTTCATTTGCATATTTCGTGGCATTTCTTAAACGTAACCTATAAAACAAATTAAGATTATTTTTTTATTTCAATGATGAGGAAATAGCATAAGAATATGCAAACAAGGCTTCCTTTATCAAAAGAGATTCAATTTTACTCATTTTTACATAAAATTTTTCAATAACGTACTTGACAACATTCATCAAGCCTACGCATTGTTCTATAACAACTGCATACGTTGAATCAATAACTGTGAATACTAAAACTGTCATGACACAAACAAAAGCTTCAAAAAAGTAAATTTTTTTGTAATTTTCGAAGCTATCCATAATATAGTAGCCCTCCAGAATGAAGATTTTCGGTCGAGAACCATTAATTGGTAACCATACATCTATTAAGACTGGAATTAGCGGCATAGTAATAAATAGAATCAAAGCTGAAAACATATATGCTGAAATAAAAATGAAAAAGATTATTTTATTTTTTAATTACTAAATAGTGCAAATATAGAGTAAGAAACTTTCTATCAAGGAGTGAGGGAGCACTCCGACGGCAAGTATGAGTCGCAAATGCGGAAGAAACCTGCGGGTCAACCGCGCTAATAAATCAAATTATTTTATTACATTAGAAAAAAACCTCTTTACCACCGCTTTAAGAACATACAATGTAATTATTTCTTAGTAGATCTTAAGGCGGCCTGAGACCTATAAAATTTCAAAAAATCTATTTTTTTAATTCTATATCTTATTCTGAACCTGGAAAAAAAAGTTTAAATAAAAAATTTTAAAAAATAACAGGACATGGCTTAAAGAGTTTATTATATCTTTAAAATGACGAGAAAATTGATTTTCCCTATTTTCTCTATTTTGGTAGGCTTTTTAAAGGAAAACCTTTGTATACTTGAATGTGTTTTAAGATGTCAAAAATAAACAATTAAATTTAGCTAGGGGAGACCCGAGCAAGACGGTACGCCCGGGCAGGACGAAACACCCAATTTTCTTGGATATTACAATAGATGACACTAAAACAATAGTGTGAATTAATAGAAAAGAACATCTTTTTCTATATGCTAGTATGATTTGGGCATCCGCGCTGATCAGGTTGATAACATAGGTGAAATTCCTTTTGAGCGTCGATTCTTACGATTTCATCAACGTAAGTAATAGTACTTTATTTTGGCTTTCAGATGCGTGACTAATATTCTCCTTTTGCAACCTATTTAATTACGTATCTAATATACTTATAAAACAACAAAAACGGAGTTTTACGCATGTGTAACATGCATCAGATGATTGTCAAAAAATTGTTATTAATTACCATAATGAAATAAAAGCGTATTTTGTAGAGAAAAATTGAAAATTCTGTGGCAGCTTTTTTGTAGTTCGCCACCGCGATTAGATTTTTCTATCTCCTTCTCTAAATGCGTTGGAAAAAAATTGTAAAAAATATTTTCAAGTACTGACATCCGCAACAATTGCGACTTATTTTTTTCTAAAATTATTATAATCCGGGAACTAAATTTTATTATTTTAAATAGTAATTTTTATTAAATTTTATGACTGCTGCAAAAATAATAAAAATGACTACTTCAAATAATAAAATTTGCTACAAAAACAATAAAAATTATTATTTCAAAAATAAAATTGGCTCTGTAAATCATAAAATTTACTATTTAACATAGTGAAAATTCCACATTGTCGAGTGTCCCAGCGCTACTATAAAAATAATAAATTTTAGAAAGACATTTTTCTCCGTGTATACCTAATCGACTCGACGTGTTTGAACAGTATCGAACTATTTTTTCGAACTCGAGTCGAATACTCGATACTTTGAACT
>JAPYZP010002748.1:0-17949 GCA_030522985.1 Torymus sinensis
GGTCGATTAGGGTTGGAAGATTGATTGGAATTTTCGGTGAACGAAACAAATTTCCGGTCAATTTAATTGCGTTATGATATTTTAATAGCAGCTTTGGCCTTGTTATATAAATGCGATTGTTATTGCACTTTTATTTCAATATTTGATGTTGCATAGTAATAATAATAACTGGTAAGCAAAGATTCTCATGAAAACGATATGGAGGTCAATGTACTAATTTGTATCCAGACGACTTTATTAAATGGAATAAAAATACCTACTTATTAATTATTATGGTTGAGGCGATTCAATAATATGTTTAACAAACTATTTACTCTACTGACTTAAAAATACATATTCCAAAGTAAATTTTAAGCTTTACTTACGATTACAATTTTTTTCATTAGGTTTTTCAATGCCTATGAATGGTATTTCAAGTACGCGAGTAAATCGAGATAAACAACATTGCTCAACCAGTCTCAGATATCCGTGTAAATGCATTCACCTCACCTACACTCCTTTGACACTTTTCCCACTGTTTAATTATCAACAATTAGCGCTATTTAAGCTGAGCACAATTAATAATTCGCAAAAGCGAAGTACCCTTGCCCCGCTGATAATTCATTTCCTCGAAGCTTCTCACCACCGTCTCGCTCACCCCTCTGCAAAACGCGCGTACACACACACAGTCGCCTCGAAATCATCGGTTCTCGCGCGGAACGCGCATCCCTCCATTGTCTCCTCGAGAGCGACGATGAACCGCAGCCGCGCGCCGGAACAATGGAGCACAGCGCGCGGCTTTCTCGCAAAAAGCGCTTTTCCGCGAATTAAACGCCGACGCTCTCGCAGGTGCGAGACTTTCGGAATATCAATTTTTTTCGCTTTTGATTTGCATGAGAATGCAAAGTGTTTCTTTTCGCGAGATTTATGGGGTAAGGAGCTTTCGCGGTGCGGTTTTAATTAACGAGTCGAAGAGCTGAGATCTCGGCTTCTTGGGGTTATGAATATATATTTGTCGAAGGTGAGGGCTGGAAGAAAAGAGGCTTTGCGTCGCGAGGTTTTGATTCATGGTGGAAAACGGATAATTAGTTTTAATGTAAAAAGGTGAAGATGTGAAAAGCTATTTGGGAGCGCGTGGATTTTCTTTCTACGAGTTCATTTAGAGGTGAGGCGAGTGTGTTCGCACATCTTTTTAGAGTCTGAATACGCGAAATGGCTTTAACGCATCACTTTTAATTAAGGCTCAGCTGTATTAAAAAGTTTTTAGCGTTGCTCGACTAAAATAGTTTTAGAACAGTTTTAGTCAAAGTAATATACGTGAACGTATGTTGCTCTTAAAATTTTCATGCATAAGCTACTTGCCGTTATAAAAAAGTAAAGCCGTTTATGGTTTAAACTACAAAAAAAAAACATTACATTATATTTAACAGATGAATCATTTCACCTGTTATTCTGATAAAATACACAACTAACGTTCTTCCATCTAGTATTACATTGGTTCATTTTTTTTTTAAAGTGAAAACTAAATAACGTGCCGATATCATTATCCACAATATAAAAAAATCCCCATTTCAACGCTATCCTCTCGCCCCCGAATTTTTCTCCCAAAAGACAAAGCACCGCGAGCTCGGGCTATCAAGATCGCCACCCACCCTTCACACCGCTTTTCACCCACCGTCGCAACTATCGTTCCGCGCTACACCACAGCACGTCCGCAACCAGAAAAAAAGAGAAGCAAAATGGCATCGAGCGACGCAGCAGCTTTCGAGGGCCAAAAATTTACGGTCGAGGCGAACGGCCGCGCGTTATTTATCCAAACGGCCGGGAATTTATAATGAACGACGGCGCGTCGACAGCTGAGATTGCGTTCGCGCCGTTATTTAGGAGAATTGTTTTGGCCGTGACGCAACGCCGCCGGGTTAAGTGCGCGGATGAATCGAGACGCGCGGGTGGTAGCAGCGGCGGTGATGCGCATTTAGCTGCCGCGGCCGAGGAATGCGCGCGCGTTTATGGGGGAGAAATATGAGTTGGCCAGGTCGTTGTGGCTTTTCGTAATGGAGAGACAGACCTGCAGTGTGGCTCGAGTTTTGGGATGAAATAGCGTAGGTTTTGTTTCGTTACGAGTTTTGTTTATCTAAAGTGTATGGTCTGCAGATCAATATCTTGAAAAAAAATTAATTCTGTTTTTTTTTTTTGAGTTAAAGAATAAGTGATGAGTAAATAATGAAAAATTAATCTTAAAAAAAAAAAATGTTTTTACTATTCCTTGTAAAGCTTTCGAACTCAGCGGTAGGCTTGGAAGTTGTAATCTATGAAAATGTTGGTAGATACGGTTACTAAAATAAGAGCATCAAAAGAGGGTAAAGGGAAATTAAATTTGTAACGCCATTTGGAGACCGAGACCGTATACAATGTAATCATGACGTTAATTAGGAGGGTAGGCAGTAACTACAACTTCACTAATGCTAGCTACAGAAATGAGAATTAATATCATTTAGACCTCTAGAGAGGCGAGTATGTGATTTTACTTAGGGTCAAAGTACGGGGTATCCATTCTAGTTTCACTTACCAAAGTTACGAAAGTTCCTAGCGAGCTACCAACTACCATCTTCTACCAGCCACAAAACGCCACAAGCCGTAATTTCTCTAATATAATCTAACAACCGCTCTTCCTCGTCACAGGCCCCAGCCTTTCAACGATCAACGTAAACTGTGATAAAAAGTGATAAAAAAAAAGTCCACGAAGTGTCGTTAAAAATGCGAAACAGACTCGAAGGCCGCTCAAGTGACCGCAACCTCAGCTCCACCGTTCGGTGGAAAGCAGTTGTCATAGGCACCACGGCTACTCCCTCGCACGGCTGAGCAGCGCGTCGCGAGCGAGTGAAAGTCGAGCGCGGCGGGTGTAGCTTGGCCATGGGGGTGGGGCGATGTTCTCCGAGCTGTGCAGGGAGACCCTGCGCAAGGCCGCTGTGTGCTACAGCAGCGGACGCTCCTCGGCCAGTCCCTCGCCCTCGCCGCCCTCGTCGCCGCCGCCCTCGCCCTCCAAGGAGCCCATCCTTGTCGTCGTCACAGCGTCGTCGATTGCGACAGTTAGCGGCGACAATAGCGGTAGTGTCGAAACGCGTGACGTCGGCTGCGCCAGTCGCGCTCAGGTGCAGGCACACAACAGCACCGGTGAACAGCTGGACGCTAACAGCAACACCGGATACTTCTCCACTCGAAGGTCAACCACCGGTCCCACCAAGTTCCGAGAGTACGTTCGCGCGACGTTTAGTGGAATATAGGGCCGTTTGACTAGAGGCTCGGGAGCTCTTTGTTGTGCAACTGTTTTACCGACGGAGTTTTGATCCGGTTTATTATGAATTCTCTTCGTTTTTTATTTGATTTTAGGCTGAATTTTATAACTGCGGGTTATACTTGCGTTGTAAAAAATCATTGTAGTACTTGATAAGTATCTAAAGTATTTTGTTACTGATTCAGCAAATTACAATCAGTTAATCGTTTTAGTTCATAGCATACTATTACATGTTTACAAAACTTTGCAAGATGGCCCAATTTTCTACGTACGATAAAAGTATAAGTTCTTCGAAGGCTAAGCGAATACTGAAAACGAATAATTAAAAGTCCTGAAACAGTACAGTTTAATATTAAGTCGAGTCAGTTTTGGCAAAATTAAAATTTGTACTAAACCTTTCACAATTCTAATGACCAAAATTAATCTCAATCGGTGAAACAGTTGAAAATTTGAAAAAATATGAAAACATACACGGAAGGCTCAAAAGATATTTGATGGTTGTTCTATCTTATGTAAAAATAGAGCAAGAAGTTAGTGTTTCACATTTCTTCAATACAAATGGCCAACAATACCTTCATATTCGATCCTATCTCGTTTTCATTACGACAATCCTTTCACTTAGCAATCCCATTTCGAAGCACAAAACGATCTTTGCACTCCGACACATCATTTTTTCCCTCGCCAGAAAAAAGTGAGCAAACAAAGCACAAAACATCCTAACGAGAAACTCCCTGGGGAACCCATCCTCGCATCTTTGTCATCCCCAGCTGACATGCTACCTCACCCTCGGCCAAAAGAGCTCGCCAGCCTCGCGTCCAATACCCTTAAAATTCTCCCACGCACGCATTCACACACAGACACGATATGTGTCGTGTTCTCGCGCGAACGTGCCCGGGAATCCAACGAGCGCACGAGAGAGAGAAAAAAAAGCGAAAACCCCCACTGTGCCCACCCAGGCGGCGAATCGCCCAGCCGACGAACGTCAGTAGCCGGCGCACGAGCGGACTCGAGTCACGTGACGGTCGACGCTCCCCCTACGCCGCCACCGTCGACTACTCCATCTACTCAGCTCCGGCGTCGGCGCCACCGTCGCCGCCTAGGGAGCAGTACCGCCAACATCATCACCACCATCATCACCACAACTACCACTACCAGTGCCACCGGCGCGGCAGGTCCGCCTCGCCTGAAATGCTACGCAGCAGCAGCAGCAGTGCTGCCAACGCTGACGAGCAGCAGTCGAGGGACTCCCCGGGCTCGTCGCCCGAGCCCGACGACAACTCCTCCACGTCCGGCGACGAAGGTGAGTCTCCTGGGGGGAAAGAGCAGCGACAGGAGGAGATGTTTGTTCTTTTCAGCGGGAAGGACTGATGAGACATATGCGTCGGGGAATGTGTGAACGATGTTGGCGTATGATGTGGGAGATTTGATGTGGCAAGTCGGATAGGATTGATTTTGATGGTTTGATGAGCGATGTTCGGTCTTACTAAAGACTTTTCAAAACCTAAAAATGGTAATGTCATAGTTGAAATCATAATAGCAGCGAATTTGGAACTAAATATATTCCAAATATTCAAACGTATATTTCGGTTTTACTACAATTGACAAATGAAAACCAAAGTATATGTAATTCTGTATTTGTTTATCAAGTATTGAATGAAGTATTTATATTTACTCTTAAATGTATAATTTTTTAAAGTTGATATTAACTTGGATAAAAACGTATTGATGTCGAGCTATTTAGTTAATATCGAATTGGACCACATTTGGGAATCCTGGAATAAACGACCAAAATCAAAATTTGAGACAAATCAGAAAATATATAATTACTTTATCCCTTTACTGTTGTTAATTATCCTGTCGTACGCAGTCGAATTTAGGGCAGCTATTGACAATACAATAGTTTTTTATATGCACATGTCGAAGGAAATATGGAAGAGGACTTCTTTTTACAATGCTTGACTTTATTTCCATGTATCTTTAAAAATAGATATTAAAAAAATTTGTAAGTAAAGAACTTTTTTATCAAAAATTTTTTTTCATCTTTACGAAAGAATAGAATATATAAATTATTAAACTTAAGAAAGAATTATTTTTAAGAAACTTCATAATTAACTCTCCAACTATTCAAATTTTCTTTGCTGCGCATAAACTTTAATATGGAAAAGCATTTAAATAACAGTCAATTTCACTTTGAGAGAAATCTATTTAGCATGAAATCGATATGACAACCTATTTAAAGAAGTCTTTTGAATACTTTGCACATATCTCAAGAGAGACCAACGCATGAATCAGAAACTTTTCTGAATTTCTTTGTTGGATTATCAGAACTTTTCCACTGAAAGAATATGCCTGCGCGTCCGACCTTATAAAATATTTAGTGCCCCCGTCAAATATATCTACCTTCTTCAACAAAAATAATTCGTAAAATGATACCCAAAAAAACTAATTAAAAAACAAATAGGTGACACACTCTTAAAAACCAATTTCTCTTTAACCCCACTTTCCGTAAAACTCAAATAATACATTCGTCCACCACCTCTGAAATGCAAACGAGCGCGCGCGTGGAATTCATGAACTTTCCGAAGTAACAGGCAATTTCGCTAAAACTCACCCCCCTTCCCCGTGCGGCCATTTGTTTCCAAGTGCCCTGGCTATTTGCTTTGACTTTCCTCCGTCACGCGTTTAAAAACCACGGGAGACGCTATGTTTACGCAAAAAGTTTCTTCTCGCTGTATCGAGAGAGAGAAAACGGCAAAGCGCCCGAGAGAATGGAGATTGGGTTAAGGAGCAGCATGGGGCCTTAGAAAAGAGGCTATTAACGCTTTATAGATCCTCTGGCGCGTTTTTAAAGATCATCTTACCAAGCGAGCGGTGCGCAGCTTGATCAGTGTTGTAAAAATAACGATAAAAAATATAGTTTATGATCGAAATCCTCCAATAATCTGCATATGCTAGTGTAAAAGAACTTCAGCTTTTGCTCTCGAACTATGTAAATTATATTTTAATTAAATTCTAGGTTAATAAAACGTAAAAGCATCTGCAAATGCATTATAATATGATTAAACAAAGATAACTTTGATTAAAAACCTGACTGACAATTGTTCACTAATACCACATAATACAGCTGCAGATTACCACCATATACCGTAAAAACACCTCTTACCACAAATTTGGTAAAAAATCTCTTAACTAAAAAAAATCTCAACGAATCAATGCCCCTTTGAAAATAACACCCAGCGCAGCTCTGTTCTCAAGTGCGACGCGTTAGCGCATAATTAAAACGCTCCCACTACCTAATTACAGCCCCAAAAATCCTGAAAAATGGCAATTCCGTTGGGCGGCTCTAAACGACTTCGGTGTCGCCTTGTCGTCCTCGGGGACGCCGAAAAAGAAGGACGCAGCCTGGATTGCACGGCGCGCTCTCCTTTTGTGCGCGAGGTGTTCCGGTAATCGGGACGAACGATTTTTCTCCGGCGAGGCGTTTCTTTGTTGGAGAGACAGTAGTTCGAGTGAAGAAGGTCCAACGGGGATTTTGCAATAAGAGGTGATAGTAGAGCTTGAATATTTAAAGGGTTGCTGATTTTGTTAAAGTTGTCCTAGGGGTAAAACGAAAATAATCTTAAATTGTTGAGAATTGGACAGTTATATGGTGATTAAGAATCATTGATTTCACAGGAATTCAGAAAATCATCCATTCTATTAACCCTTTCAGTCACAGGAGCCGATATATCAGCATCCTGTTTTTTTATTGTTTGTTTTTATCATTTTATTTATATTCTATGCGAAATCCTGAAAGTTTTTGCATTTATAAGTAGTAAAAGACTTAAACTTTAAATCGAATAGGATTTTTTGTCAATCCATAACTGTTTATAACTGTTATAAACAAATATATGACAAAAAAAGTATTTTCTTGAATTTAATTCGCGACTGAAAGTGTTAAACAAACGTGTAACGGTGGCATAATTTAAAATTTTGTACAATTTATAATAAATATTTTATTACATTACGCTGCAACGGAGTACAAAATTTAATAAATTTTAAAAGTAACGAAAATTGTTTTTAATAATAAAAACTTTTAATGAAAAGCGTGAAAATATGGAAAATAATTCCTAAGTTGACATATTTCGTTGCATTGAAACGACGAAAAAAATTCAACCTTTTTATTTTACATTACCTATTTTCATCCTCACTATATAAGACTTAATAACATCTTTTAATCACATTTTTTAAAATTATAATTTTATTTCATTATTATTATTCACAATTTACAAATAGTTACAGAGAATTTTCATATTCCATTTTTAAAGTTCATAATAAGATTTTTGTCTATGACACTTCACGGCACATGAAATTTAATTTTCTACAAATGATCGCAAATTCAAATTGTACAAAACAGTTATAAAAAGAATAAATAATAATAAAAATGCAAAGTAAGGTAGCACTGGTTGCTCAAAGGATTAAAATGCCGTCATATCATCGATGCATTTTTAATTACAGTTAACATTGCGTCCACGCCAGTTTTATGTTTCATAAAAGTTACGACCCAAACTGAAAAGCTTTTGAATTCAAACTCAAAATATTTCGTGCTGAGCCGAGGCTAAACGCGAAATCAATTCATCCGTAGAGATTTAATTAAACATGAGAATATTTTTATCAAACGTTGAAAATTGAAATTCATTTGCTGTGAATATTTTTATTAGTTTTATTAAATAGACATAATAGTCGATAATTGCTTGAATTCAGATATTATGCAAATATTTTATTATTTAATTACAATATTTTTTAATAATAATAGTGGAAATTTTAAGGAAAATATAATTTCTAATGAAATGGTAATTAAAAATTTATGATTTTATCGTATATTAAGAATAATAATTCAATACAAATCCTTAATATGAATTTTTATCCCCTCATCATGATTATCAGACTCGACAAAGAACGTGGTAGTCATACATGGTACGTTTATAGTTGGGAAAATACGGTTATTATTGATTTAATCATGCAAAACTTCTGGAAATTTTGTAATGCCGATAATGAATTCAATTTATCGTTTATCAAAACGTAACACAAAATATTTTTCATTCCATACTTGAACTAACCCTAATTCTAATTTTCTATATAAAAATTCCATTTTCCATCGTATCTTCTATAATCTTCTTTTTCCTTCTTAAACCTTATTTAATCTGCGAAGTTTATTTCAAATTTTAAATACCAAGACTACAAACGATCTCCTCTAATTTTAAATAAAAATTTTTCGCATCTGCTTAGCTGATCATGAACGCGAGCATTGGCAATACCTTTCACGTCTCTCTACGAAACTTTTCCATCTCCAATCGCATTTCCCCTGCTCCTTCGGAAAACAACACATCCGCCTCCGTACATAACCGTTATGCAACAATCCTCTCCTGTCTCGCTGCGGGCGATGATCGAACTCGGATTGATTCGCACTCGACTCGCGACCCCCTCGAGGGATTTGGCTCCGCCAGGGGACGAAAGGAAAAAAGCGAAGGACGATACTCCTTCGAGCGGGAGTATTGCGTTTTTATTCCGAACTGGATAAATGGGTTGCTGGTTTTTTTTTTGCGATATTGAAATGGGAGAGGGTAATGGGATTAAGTTTTTGAGCGCGAATTTAATCGCGAGAGTGTTGATGGTTTTTTGGATTTTAGTTGGAGAAAATCGTTGAGTATTGTGTTATTTTGCTTTTTAATATTAGAAGTAGCGAAACACAGTAATTATTTTTTTATTACTTGATGAAAAAGTTGTTTGCTTGAAATCGTACAAGTACTGAACATATATATAGCGTTGTACGTAGAAGACTTCGGCACGATGACGTGTTCGTTATTGAGTACTGTTAATTTTTATTAATCGATAAAAAAACATATTTCTTGGAATAGAAAATTACATAAGATTTGTTTAAATTGGGTTTTTGTTTTTTTTCTCATCTGATGGCATCAAAATATGTATTTTATTTTATTGCTTCCGTATTGATTAAATTAAAATAAAATAATTTTTTCCAACTTTTAGGAGATATTTTATTTCATCTTTCTTTAATATTTCCACGAGATTAGTTGAATTTGAAATTTAACAATTCGGCGATCGTTCTCTGTGGAATGTAAATATGAAGAGGTCAGAGTATCCTACACATTAATAGAATGGTTTTAAATCAGTAAACACATACATCACTTCTTCGTGCTTCTAAAAATGTAAATATCGCTCAGATTTTATAATATGTATAAATAACTTCTAGCTCACATCGAAAATCGAAAAAACAGAAAACTTATTTGCCGATATTGCTAAACTTTCAAACGAATAGCAAATTTGTGCATAAAACCTCACAGCCTTCACAGGATTTCCGAAAATAATGATGAAAAGGGCCACTAATCAATCCGCTAACCCTTTGCCCGCAAACCTGACCTACAGTGCAACCACCACACGTGCAGGCAACTTATTTTTAGCCTCGTTAGCGCCACCCATGGATTACCAAAATCCATAACGCGCGACGTTTATCACCGCCGTCTAATTTGACGCTCGTGATCAAGTGCCGGTATACGCGGCCGCGTACAATGGAACGCGCCAGGCTGCGACTTGTTAGCGACTTGATGCACGGCGGGGACTTTGATTGTTAGCCGCAGTCGATTGTTCCGTTAATGCGCTGGGCGAACAATGAGCAGCAGCATGTGAATTACAAATTTCGTTTGGGCAGGTTGTTGAAGTTGCGGTTTTACTACATGAAAAATGTTTTGTCTAATATTCTGAAGTATTCAAATTCACGTGTTTAGCAGTGATCAGTCGGTGGATGATTTAAACCGGTAAACATTTATCAATCAGTAGTTGACGTTTACTTTTTTTAAATACTGACGTCAAGTTATTATTATCAAGCGGTGAATAAACTTTAATAAATTAGTATATTTCTACTATTTTAGATAAGCAACCAAATTACAAACTTTTCACATTTAAAAAGCAAAGATTTATTTAAAAACAAAAAAAATAAAATTGCAACTTTCTTAACCCGAGTCAAAATGACATGAGATACAATATCGTCTATAACCGAACGATGCTATGAACTCATCGCTATCTCTCATTCTAAAATTTGGCTTTCAAAACAAACTGTAACGCAAGCCGAAAGTCAAAACAAACATTTATCGTGTAACCTTTAGCTAAACTTTATCTTGTTCCCACATACATCACCTCGGATATAAAAGTGGATTTTGCATAATGACTCACACACCTCGTGCAGGAACATTAGTCGTGAATCTTATGCAAGCAGCTGGGATAATTATCCTCGGCATTAGTGGCTTGAAACAATGGAATCGAATTGAAGTTTCTGATGAACTTTGCAGGGGATTTCGGAATAGAGAACTGTAGCAGTGTATTTCTGTAGGATTAGTGTTGGATTGATACATATATGTAGTATTCCATAATTTTAAGAATGACATTTTTATATATATTTTGAATTTTATATTAAAAAAAATTAAACTAACGTAATTGTTTCTTTGTTTGTTTCAGGTAAGTTTCCATGTTCACGACTCCACCCCACTTTTGTGTCTAAACCATGTTTACGTAAGTAAATATTAATCTTACAAAAAAAAAACCATTTTGCAAAAGGAAGACACCAAATAGTTAAGAAATGGTTATCATAAGGATAATCTGTTACCTACACGTAAATAAAGTTTTTATCGAATTTCAATATTACAAAAATATTTACGGCAAATACGAAAAGGATTTATTACATAAAAAGCTGAGGCGCAGAAAAAACTATCAGGAGGTCTTCAAATCCATTTATCTCAAGCTAAGAAAATTATCGCAGCGATTATGATAGCGGCACTTTTTCAACACGCGCGCAATTAATAACACATCTATTTCTACTTATTTAAATGACTCACGTGAAGAAATATCATATCTTTACGATTTATGGTAAATAATTTTTTTATTCACCTCTGGTTACACGATTACGAGATGGCCTGCTTCAATTATCTCATTTTTTTCCACAATTTTATCATATTATAACATTGATTCTTCTTCTAACGTACTTGGTAAAAATTACATTTCCATGAACATACACGGCATTTTTTTTTATAAAACGCTTCGTACTTCGTTTCCATCTACTACTGGATGCATTTCTTTTCTTATGAATATTTCAAGGCAATCACTCCCGGCGTTTGCCGAAGATTTTAATCATCGCCAGCGCGATATTAATTCCCTAACTTTCCATTTTCTTTATTAAAACATCTCTCCGCTCAACCTTTGCCAGTGCCTTCTTCCGTTTAATCAATTATCAGAAGCGCAATCAGAGTATACGCACACGCTATGCAAAAACTTGCCGAATGTTCAAACATCCTTGGGAGCTCTCTACTTATGATTACTCTGTAAAAAAAGTTGGTTTAGTGATTATGTTTAAGTAGAAAGATAACGTTATTATGTCAATTCATTAAAAGTAAACATATTTTTAATTTATGTGCCTATTCTACAAGTCGGAAGTTTATGTTGTTAACAAGAAAATTATTTAAAAGTTGTCTTCATTTAGACCCTATTTTAACTTTTTTTTACATATTTATTATTTATCGTTGTTGAGTGTAGATAAATAATAATAAAATTCGTTATGAACCAAAAGAAATAGTAATGATTTCTGAAATTCGTGTTTTGTATTTTTACTGCGAAGTAATTTTTCTGAATCTAAGTATTTGACATTTATATATTGTAAATCTTCAATACTTTTACAAAATATTTTCAAATTAGAATTAAGAATTTTATCCTGGTTATTTCATTTTAATACAAAAGTATACAAAAATCTCATAATTTTTGTAGCTACAATTCTCAATATTCCACTGATCACTTTTACTGTTTCCACATTGAACATTAATAACAAAGCCACCATTCTTTTTCTTCATCACACCATCGCCACACCCGCCCCCGTAATCCAATAAACCCCCTTCGAAACGAAAAAGACTCGCGCGAGCATCTCGTCGTCGAATATATCCTTTAATTGGCGAGCGCAGCAGCAGCAGCAGCAGCGGCGGCGGCGGCGTCGGAATGTTTGATCGAAGCGCGGGAGTCTATTGACCGTCGCTTCTGACGCAGCTCACGCCTTTCCGGCCTTCCTTCCGCCCGTTCATTTCCATTTTACCCGGCGCTCGCGCGCGGCTCGTTTATTAAATTCGTTGCGCAATCGCCAGCGACGTCGACGACGATGGCGATGGCGAAGCCTAATTTCAACGGTATTATTGGGCGTGGAGTAGGCGGTTGGGCGAGATGAATGGTTGTGAGAAGAAAGTGTTCATTTTGTGGACGGGTTTGTGGATTATTGAGAGTAGAAAAGAGTTGCAAATGTTCATGTGGTAGAGTATTATTGATTGATGACAGTGCAACAATCTAAATGTTACCGACTCTTGGCGAATTTAGTTTTCTATAGCTTCGGTACTTAGATAGGTGTTAATATAAAATTCCAGTTTTCACTGTATTTTAATCCTAATTTTTTTATAGTAAAAGTCAATTCGAATTGGTAGATTATCGTCTTACCACAGTTTAAATATATAGTCTTTAATATGTACGTGGGTGCATAAAAATAAATTTATATTCAGAATATGAAAATTTACGTTGTAAAAATTTTATCCTCAAGGTAGAGGTAGTCTATGTAACGTTATGTCATCTTATTAAAGATACTTTTGTTTCCAAATGAGCCAATCGTAAAGTTACGAGATCAATTTATATACTGAACGTAAACTTTTATTATTTCATTTAATAAAATTAATTTTCTTGTAACACACAACTACATCGTGAAACATTTATTAATTTGTTCTCGCAAAACGAATAAACTTTTCTACCAGTGTTTACTGCCACCCGCTGGTTCTCAAATCTCGTTAGTTTATAGGCAGTTGATTTAACGCGAAATGGTTGATTTTAATTGCTGCCTATATTCCAATTCAATCAAGGATCATTCAGTTAAACAAACATGTACGAAAACAGACACTATAAATTACTTTCATCGAAATATTTTTTTCCTCGTACAATCATAACGAAAAACGGTAACACCAACATAACTGTAAAACAAACTCACTTTATTTATACAAAAACTATCTAACATATTCAACATCAGCATCACAGAACTATCACTCGAAACCTCTCACACATACGTAGGCTTAATTCTACTCTTCAAAAAATCAACTGTACATCTGTTCACGCCTGAGCTTAGTGCGCCCTCAGCAGCTTCATCATCTCGTCGACGTCGAGGAACTCGTAGTTGATCAGCATCTTCTGCGTGGCGAAGTCCTTGTGGGCGTGGTACTTGATCTCCACGGTCATGTCCTGACCTGAGGATAAACTCTGGATGAACGCACCTACGCGTTCTTGCGGCGTTACGTAGTACCTGCGGAAGTCGTTGATAGTATTAGTGGTTTGGAATTTTCATCAAATAAAAGAAGTTCAAATTATGTTACTTTTTATACAGAATATATGAGCTAAAAGTCATTAAAAACCTAATATAGTTGATAAAAAATTACTTTAAAATTAGATTTATAATCATTGCGTCTGTCTATACGTAAAATTATATATCTATTCATATGAAGAAAAATTTATTGCTTGTAGAGTTGACCAAGTTTCACCGTTTTTCCTGTCCTCAAAATGTATGAAGATTGTAAATTCTAGAGTTGAAGTTATTTCTGTAAAAAATTCTGATATCATCGATCATTCTGCAGCCTTAGATAGAAAGATAATAATTTGACTTCAGGAAGAGTTTTTGCTTAGGAAAATTTACTGACTTCCCCCAGCCTAAAGGTTACACATATTTTTTTCTCAACCTGTTATTATAAACCGACTAGTGTCTAGATTTCAACACAATAAAATGAACAGAATAACTGATCAATATCAGATTCTGAGTCACTTTACAAGGAAACCATTGACTTTAAATACTGAAATTCTTTTTTATCAAATAATTTTTAATGACGTCAATGATACTTAATTACTACTATTAACGTTTTGTTTTCATAATATTGCCAAATATTAAGAGTATACTGATAAATTGCTTACTTTCGATCTCACTTTTATATTTTAAAGTTAGCTTTTATTTTTCATTGACTATTTTCAATATTTTGCCTTACTTTTTACGTTTACCTTACATAACGTTTATTGCTCATATTTTTCATCGATCATAATAAACTGGTCCTTTATGAGCTTCAATTAAACGCTCAAAATAGGTCTCCTATAGAAAATTCAGTTAGGAGGATATTAAAACCGACCCGTAGTTAATTATAAACTTATGCAAAATCAAATAATAGTCATTATCCTCAGGACAATTAGCGTAAACAATGCCTTGGAGACTAAAACTGAATATTTTTATATATACTCTAATCGTTTAAATTTCGAGCAGACAACAACGTGACATAAATTTAACTAAATAATAACGGTTTAAAAATATTGTTTTTCGTAAAATCGTGCATTAATAACTTATAGAACTTCATTCGAAGAAAAATAATTTATGACACCTACTTCAAAGATTTAGTATTTTACAATAGAACTACACAACAAAAGTATTATGACGAATTAAATCCTCTTATCTTCAGAAACAATCCCTGGATTATGATATCGACATCTTTACAATCCAACTCGACAACAATCCACAGTTTCCACTATAAACCATATCTTTCCTCACTCTGTCCACCTTCGCTTAACCTTCTGCCGCCAACCGGCCGAAAAATCACACGCAAATTTCGTCCTCCTAATTCCTGTTTACGCCATCATCGTGTACCTCGTCATTTTCTCAATTATCCTCCTCCACTCTCACTCCCTAATTTCACGCTGTCCTCGCCTTGCGACATCGCGTCTTTAACCCAGAAAGACTAAGAGCGACTGGCTCACCTGGTTAGCAAATTCTTGTCGTCGGCCTCGACGCCGTCGTACAGCGATATCCAGCTGGACTGGATGTCTGTGACGGCGGGTCCAGTTTTTTTGTCGTCCTCCATGACGAACAGGATGGAGATGACGTTGACGATGTGGTTGGCGGGCGCGTGGAGATGCCAGGTGCACAGGTCGCCTTCGGAGGCGGTGCCCTGGATGTAGGTGTGCTCGAGGATGCCAAGAGGCTCCGTCACGTTCTTGTTGCATTCTGGGGATGTTTGAGTTTTGTTGTCACAAGGGTTGATTGTAAATCGAGTAGGAATTTTGATAAATAACCATTTTTTTTCTATATTTTTCGGTATAATAAATTGTTGTATTCGAGTTAATATGATTGAATAAATGTAAAAAATTATTTATTTTTACAAAAATCAGCTGAGTTTGAAGGTCGGATCATTTGCGCCATCATTGAACGAAAAGATTTGATAAAACAAAATGAAACATTGAAACAATTGAAATATTTTGTTAACATTGATATTCAAAAAGAAGTTTAAATATGAAATATAATGTTAAGACGAAAAAGTAGAGGTTTTTTTAAAAAAAAGTTTCACTCGAATAAAACAACATATGCTTCATTCTCATAATTTGGCTGTTTTATATTATGTGAACTGATTTTACTTTTAAGAATATTGTTTTATGTAGTTAAGAATTAAGTACAGTTTAGTAGCTATTTTGTTCAGTAGACACGAAGTATGTCACGTTTTAAAGTAAGTAAAAGGCATTTAGAAAAAAGATTTTATGTCGAAATCATACAATATGTGTTTTATATTCTTCATAAAATTCATGTAATTGTTGGTTTGGCTATGCAAAACATACCATTTTTAATGGCACGGGAATGAAAGTTTTTAAGAAGAACCTTTTTTTATGGACAGACGAATCTTTGGTGCATTCCATATTAAACAAACTGTTTTGTTACAAAACACTTTTAAAAGCGTATGTACTTTTGGTTTTAAATAACTTAAATTTTGTTTTATGGTAAAAAAATTTCCATTTAAGGAAATTGTAATTGAGAAACATTTATTAATTTAAACAAGAAACCAGAGGGTTTTATAAAAAGTAGTTTATAGTTTCAATCATTAAAAAACTATTATTTTCAAGTATAATCTTCGAGTATTTTCATTTAACTTCTTTTACATAAATTTCTTTATGTAATTGGAATGTTGTTGTTTGCCTTATTACAGTTATTTTTTATGTAATGACATGACGAAGTTTTTTCTTTAAAAAATAGAAATATTATCACTGTTCGCTACATCGCATTCAGCTAAGCAAAAAAATAGCTTGGCTGATTTAATCAAAGTCCAGGATAATACGGGAATTCCCAGTTTTCAATTATTTGAAAATATAGAGATTGTTAAAATTTATGCTTCTTCCTTTGCCTTATCAAGCGAATCATAAATAAATACAAATTTAAAGTTTAAAAAATTCAAAATTAATGAAAATATTTGAATAAAGTTTTAATTTGACGTCGACTAATTTGCAATTTATGATTTCCGATACGCTCTCTGAACAGATGTAGAAGAAGTTTCGAATCATAAAAATACTTTCAATTCACTCTCAAATAGGTTCTAAAGTTATAGAGGAAAAGTTTTTATATTGTTTTATTTGACTCTTGTAACTTATACATTGTACATTCAATTGAAAAGAAAAAGAAAGTAGGATTGTACTTACCACTGATCAGCTCCATTTTCTTATTTGCTCGTAGTGGCACAAACAGATCACTGAAATGTAAATTCATGATAGACTTTGTTAAGAAAGCAATTGTGTAATTTATAATAATTTAAATTATTTTATATTAAGAAAGCAAAAATTTAAGTCAAACATTAGTTACCAGCAGAAAAAGTATTAAAAGGATATCTGCATTTTTAAACCTGCTTGTAAGTTAATAACTAGTTTCACACAATAAGGAAAATCAATACATTTTCTTCAAAGTGGTACGTAATTTAATAACTATTCTTTTGCTAGGTATAATCCGTCACTACATTTCTATTATTACTATATCACTTCAGCGAGTCCCCAAGTAAAAATAAAAAAGTCAAGATGCGATTACCAAAAATTCAATTAATAACGCTTTTCAGAATATTCATTCATTTATGACCAAGAATACGAACAACGTCCGCACCTGATTTTATGAAAAACCTACCTTTTCACGCTCTTCGCCGTGAACTGGATCCTGTACCCCTTGTCGTCATCAGCCGCGCACACCGCGACCAGCAAACCCAAAACCACAGCCTTCATCATCATCATCTTTAACTTCAGCGACTGTCTGCAACCACTGCGTAGCGCGAAAAATCGTACGAGAGACTGGCCGCGACGAAGGTCTCAGCGCGGACTTTATAGATGAGCAGCGGCCGCGTGCGCGTGGGGAGAAGTGGGGCGCGCGCGGACGGGGAAAAACACGTGTGGAAGCGCTCAGGTGTGTTTCTTTCGTGCTGGGAGGATGAGTGTGGCGATGATTAAGAGGCGGTCGGAGTGGAAGGACTTTTCTTGAGCTGTGAGCTGATGGGGAGGAGAACTTGGTTGTGGTTAGTTGAGGTAATGTAGGCTAAAAATATGAAAACCTGCTGTCGCTACGTGGTTTTTTTTTCAAAAATTGGATATTTGATTGTTAATTTTTCGATTCATGGTTGGTTTTAATTAAGGCAAGATATTCTGTTAAGAATGTTAGAGGTGTTTGGTCAGAGTTAAGTCAATTTTTAATTTATTCAGTTAGACGTGTTTTACATTAGAATTGTATTAGGCGCGATAAGAGTTCCAAAACTGGTTGTTAGTACATCCTTTTTCAAAAA
>JAPYZP010002749.1:0-19647 GCA_030522985.1 Torymus sinensis
GACATTTTTAAATAAGTAAAAAGTTCACTTTTTTGAAAAAGTGAAAAAGTACTTATGAATAAGTGAATAAAAAATGATTAAGCAATTAATTCACTTATTCGAAAGAGAAAATTTCACTTATTCATTATGTCAATATTCACATATTCGCAGTGAACGTATTTGTACTAGACGAATAAGTGAATATTGACATGTAATAAGGGAAATTTTCACTTATTATGAAAGTGAACCACTTTTTCAACTTTTAAATAAGTGAATGATATAGGCTTTCACATGTTAAATTATTCACTTATTTAAAAAGTGAAAAAGACATTCACTTCTAAGATGAGTGAAAATTTCACTTATTTAAATTTAGAGAGTATAGGTTATAGAAAAAAAGCGATAAAAGACATAAAAGACAAATATTATAAAGTATACAACAAACGTGAATTCCTACCCTATCTCAAACATTTGCATTAGGTGCAATTCATTCGGGCCCCCTTCTTTAACACCGAGGCATTTTTCCAAACGACAAAACGCCACAAAGCCATCCGCAAAGCGCGCTCGCGCGTGTTCGTTTCGCCTCATTGTCTCGCCGGCTAATCCCCTTAGCCCGTTTACCTTCTTATATATACTATATGAGCGCCTTTCTCTCTCTCTCTCTCTCTCTCTCTCTCTCTCTCTCTCTCTCTCTCTCTCTCTCTCTCTCTCTTTTCGCGCTTCTTCTCCTTCGCATCGCACCGCGCCCGAAAATTCCCGCGAGTTTTCGCTCGCTCGCTCCCCGGCGCTTTTTAGCATGAAAATGGCCAATTATCCGACTAACAAACTCGGCGCGACGGCGGAGGTAACCGGGTTAGCCACTGCTGAAGCGGGACATTAGTTAGCGTAAATGCCGGCGCTTGTCGCATTTTTATCCCTGATTACCGTTTCGCGAGAGAGGAGAGAGAGAGAGAGAGAGCGGCTAATCCGGTTACAATCGGGAGTTGACGTCGGGCGAGCGCGACGATTGGCGCGATTCTTCCGGGGGTGAGTTTTCTTTGCGCGTGCGCACATCAGTTTTTTTTCACGGCAAGTAAGAAAGAAAGTTTTTGTGACGGGACCGAGGCTTTCACAAGTACAAGCTGCTTAAATTGTCGTTCAATGCAGTTTTCTTGAGTGGGGGAATGGGATGATTTTAGAAAAATTTTAAGATGTTATTCTGGAAGTACACGGCATATGATGTTATTTAACTTATATTTCATTATTTATTTATAAATTTACTTTAATAAACGTATGTATGACTAGTTCTTATGATTACTAGGATGTTATATTCCTATTAAGTTTTATTATATGAATCTCGCTTATTCGCTCGGGCAAAAAACGTCGCACGAGGTAAATAATGTACTTCCGCGCACGTGTCGATAAGTATTATTAATTGTAGTTATGTTGCTAAAAAAATTCATATAATTCATATATAGATAAAGTGAAACATTAGATAAATAAGGTTATTAGTAGCTAGTTTAGATAAAACATAAGAATGATAAGAATTATTCCAAGCGAATATCCTTACCTCCGTTAGTTATTGTCCTTAGTCTTCTATTGTCTTCCTTCAAGTGAAAATCGCTTTGTATAAATCGTACTAAATGAATAATAATATACTTTAACTAAACTTGCAAAGAGAGTGTCGCGCTTTCGAATCATGGATTTGGCTACGATTATTGTTCTTTGGTCAAACAAGCGAACCCGTCGTTTAGAATTTTGTCTATCGGCCCTAGCAAAAATTTAAAAATGTGAATAAATGTAGATAAATGTAAAAAAAAATGTAAAAAAAAGTGTAAAAAAAGGTGTAAAAAGCTACTGAATTTCGGACGTTTTTTACATATTTTTACCCTTTTCAATACATTATTTATAATTTTTTATATTTTTTTACACTATCTTACAGTTTTTAAATATTTTGTTGCACTTTCTTTGATACTCATATATATATAGGATCATATATACTTATATAAGGTCAAATTCCATATAGAACCATATATGGTCATATAATAATTATTGAACGACAACCATTGAAACTTGGAAAATAAAACTAAAGAAAACAAGCTTTCATTTGCTTTTTGCAGAATTAAAAAATATTGACTCCTTCAAGATTTATCAAATATCAAAGTGCAATGAAAATATACTGTTAAACCCCTGAAATTCGCTGTTCTACTGCCCGCATATTTTGCTGCATTTTCGTTGGACAACCTTAAACTTTTATAACGTTTGAAAGAAACAATATTTTTAATTCTGATAAAAACAAATGAAACTTTTCCGAAAAAGGAGAGAAAGAAGAAACTTTATACCGAATGTTGCGGATTTCTTCAAGTTCCTACATCCATATTTCAAAGTTGAAGACGAATTCGTGATCCGGAGGCCTGACTCTCCCAATAAGTTATTAAAATTTTTGTGGGTACCCATTTTGTCTGAATATTTCGTAAAGCTCCTCTGTCTTTGCCCCAAGAGCTCAATTGGCAACATTCTATAAGATGGGTTCGTTTTGTTGGCCCAGAGAACAACATCTTGAAGTTCTAGCCACATTCATAATTCGGAGATGTGACACTCTCCTTGCAGATACATTAAATTAAATTACTTTTGATTCATTATCTACCATTTTTATCATTTTGGAAGGTTGAGTACTTAGTAAACAAAATGAGTGCCTTGCAAATTATTCCAAACCTTGTAAGCGGTGTACAAGCTTTGATCCCAGATTTTATTGGAAGAATGTTAATGCAGGTACGTTGTCAAAATAATATTTGGAATTAAATCTATACTACCTATATGAAAAATTCAACGTTTTAGGTGATGTCCTATATTGGGAGAAATGGATCATCAATTGCACTTGACGTGTTATCGACAGTATTTCCACCTTTGGCGATTGTTCGTGCTCTTCTACGCTAACACTTATCGAATATTTTTTTTTATTAACCCTCCTGCGCCATTGATATGGCTATAAAGTATTGTATATACGAGAAATACGTGTATTTACCGACGAGATATCTCGACACGTGGCACTGGAGGGTTAAAGAACCGATTTATATTGTTGTCTATACTTGACGTTTTATTATCTCGTTATTATATATGGTGTCGCAACATATCTTCGTATCAGTGCAAGCTTATACATAATAAATAAACACGTATATACTAGCAATGGCATTGACTTCTAGCTGATACCGTAGTCTTCCACATTGTGTTATATCAATTTGTGTCACTTACCTTGTATCTCTGTACACTATTTAATGCTATGTAGCTATAAGATATCTAAATGTGACACAAGTGTGTACAACGTAGCTTTCTATTTCATGGTAATTGTTTAAATCGTATCTTCATACCTATAACACAATTCATCTCGAAAGTTAAAGCATTTCATAATTATTAATTCGAATTTTTAGTGTTTTGATATTCAGAATAATTGACGAGGGAATCACCTTGCATCGAATTATAGGGAAGATCCGGGCAAAATTAACAGAGACATGTTAAGGAAAAAGTAAATAAAACGGATATATTACTTAAAAGGAATTTAATCGCTACAATTATTGTAGTAATATATAGATAATGCGTTTTTAACGTTTTTATTTTATTTATATGTCGCTCAAGGTTAAGTAATTATAATGTTTCAAAGCCATGTTGGTCGATTCTTTATCATTTATAATGGCGCATATAGGACACTTTCCTTAAAATTTGCTATAAAAATAATAAAAATTATTATTTCAAAAATAAAATGTTGCTATGTAAATCATAAAAGAGTGAATTCCCACTATTTAAAATAGTGAAAACATCCCACATAGTCGAGTGTGACCCAGCGCTACTATAAAAATAATAAATTTTACAAAGAAATTTTTCTCCGTGTATAATAGTTAAAAACCGTTTTGCCCAGGTCTCCCCTACAATAACTCGGTAAAGTTTTTAAAGAATTTGTTGTATCTTGCCTCAAAAGAGCACGGTAAAAACTCTCAGAAAACAGTAAACAAAAACCTTGCTTCTTTCAACGATCAAACATATAATCATCAAAAATCCCAGCGTCCTCCAAACTGAAAATTTCCACTTGCCAACCAAATCCATTCACTTCCCTATACATCTCCGCCTTTTCTTTTTCAGATTTCGGAAAAAAATCCCACAGCGCTGCAGCGGATGCAAAACCGAATAGCGCGCATAGCAGCGATGCTCGCGGCACAGCGCGCGAGATAGGCGGATGTCGCGCGGGGCAAAGTTAAATTAAATCACGGCGCGCTTGCGCGGCAGCTAATATTGTAGTTTATCTGGCGGGACATTAGCGCGCTGAAATATGCCCTCCTTCAGCTCTCTCTCTCTCTCTCTCTCTCGCACGCGCTCCCGAACTTAAAATCAAGATCCCCGAAGTTGCGAGGCATCCTTCCTGCTAAGTCGCGCGTGAAAATACTAATTATTATACCGATTATTAATATGAAAACTTTGCGCGGGCTCTGGCGAAGGGGGGAGGTGGTATTTAGTTCCTGCGCGCGGGGCGCGTGTATACTTATCCGGTGAGTAGGCGAACACTTGCCGCTCTTTATCTCCGCGAAAACTAACTTTGGGCATATTGTTCCGTTTTGCTCGGCTGCGCCGCGCGCACTCGCGCACTAGCCTCGGTTTCTTATGGTAGACTTAGCTAATTGCGTGTTTTTCCCGTTTTAACAGAAAAGGAGCCGAGTTTGCAAAGTGAAAAATATAGAGCCTTTTGGGAAAGGGGGACTTTAAGAATTTAAAATGAAATAAGCGGAAAGTTTCGAATTAAGTTAAAGTGCTTTATATATATTGTTCACGGTTTAAGTTAATGACTTTATTTCTATATGTATATATATGACAGGACAGGTACAATTGTCCACCTATGTGGACTAAGTATAATACTAATTGTTTGAAAAATGTTATCTCTTTTATACGTCATAGACTCAATATGATATCATAGATATGTATAATTGAATTTTCGAATTGGTTTTTACTCCTCTAATAAATACTTCAACATATAGAAATAATTTCTTTTAACTTGAATTGTACTTTTGTAAAATATTATATTATTGTTTTTCTAATTTAAATGTAATTCTGTCATTATCTTCATTGAAGTAAAAGAAAAAAAAATTAAATATCAAAGTGAATTTCGTATTTGTATTCCTTTTTATATTGGCATATTCAATATAAAGATTTCCTCGCAGCATATTGCCTGCACTTTTGAAAATAATAAAAAAGGAAAACTTGGCCTTATAATGTATACATATGATAGCACCCTTTAAAACTACAAGGAATATAAAAAAGACATGGTCATAGTAAGTACAGATAGCTTTAAAAAAGTTTTAAAATAGCTATAAATATTAAAGAATACATCTTTCAACATAATTCAATAACGGTTTTTATATTTCATGTAAATAAATAATACTTTATTTTAATTTAGAATCTAAATCTCTAATAATTTCTCCGTTCCATTATTTCGCCTTCCACCCTTCATACGAATCAGAAAACAATCCATTTTTAAGCAACACCCACCAATCCTCTCTCCCCTACCTCAGCACATCGGCGGCCGTAACGAGCAAAAACGAAATTAATATCTCGATTGAGCGGCGCTGTACCCCACCTGCACGCTATATAAACGGCGCAGCACCTTCTCAAACGCGGGGCGGCGCGTGCGCCTAGACCTAGGCAGCAGCTTCAGCAGCAGCGGCCATTATAACGCATAAGATAATAAACCCCTCGGCGCTCAGCGAGGTGAGCGATGAAGTGGAGCGAAACGGGGCAGATTGGCGTATGCTAATAAACCTCCGCCGCTCGCCCGCCCGCGCCGTTTCCTTAGTTACATTACACTACACGTACGTATATATACACGTGTATGTGTGTGTGCGCGACGAGGTCGTGCGACGAGCTAAAGTTTATTATGCTTGTTACGAAGCCAGCGGGTGGTTGGCTGTGCAGGTTTTTCGAATTTCTCGACTGCGAGGCGGCGATGATGCTCTGCAGAAGGGGTCTTTTAAGCGTGATTGAAACGGGTGAATATGGGAGGTAAAAGAGTTTGTAGGTGAAATGTAGTGATTTTAGCTTTTGAAGTTTAGATTTGTATATTTTCATTGTATAAAATTGAAAATGTATTTTACACCCGTATTTGCTATAATCTACTGCTACTATGTATACCCAATCTGTACGAGGAATGTACAATGTAAAACTTATAAATTAATATATGATACAACAATGTATTTTATGCAAGAGTAGCTTTTTGGTGTTTTAAATCGTCGATTGCGTAGCTCTCATTTTTCGAGAATTTGGAATATCTGAAAAATTGTAGATAGAATAAAAAATTCTGAAATTTTGAAAATATATTGTATAGTAAAATTTATAAAAAAAAACTCACATTCTTCTGTATTTTGCTTTCTCCGAAGCTAATAGAGATGGTTTTGTAGATTTTATAGACTCGACTAGATGCTTCTGAGTGACATTTTTCTCGCTGTAATTTTGCTGATTTTCCTGGATAGAAAAAAAATAATCGTGCAAATACTCTTTATATAAACAGTGACAATAAAATAATTTTAGATGTTAACTTTATTTACCGTCGTTGATGATTCTAAGCCTTCTTCAATGACATTCAGCCTAGCTTGCATCAGAACAGCATTCAAGTCAGCTCCGGTGAACCCAGCCGTCAAAGAAGCCAGCTCTTTGAAATCTAAATCTTCTGCATTGATTTCGTTTGTTTGACAGAGAGAAGTGAAAATTTCTTCTCGATCGTTCTAAAAAATAAAATTGTCACTACTTACATCACGAAAATATACAAACGTAAAAAGTATGCGTTACCTCGTCGGGCAAGGGACAGAGCAACGCCTTGTCGAGGCGACCAGGGCGCAGAAGCGCCGGATCGAGGAGATCGGGCCGCGAAGAGGCAGCGACAACGGCTACTCCCTCCCTTCCCTCGATCCCGTCCAGGTGGGTGAGCAGCTGATTCACCACGCGGTCTGTTACTCCCGTGCTGTCGTGGCCTCGTCTGTTTTGTTTTTTCGAAGACACAGAAATACAATTGGTTCGTATAAGAGCATGGGTTGATTTGATGAATAGATTTGAGTGATCCTATTTTTAGTGTTGAAGAAAATAAACGGTTCCACAACGGAAAGTAGTTGTTGTAGTATATATGCATGAATTAACAAAAGAGCTGGACTAAATCCTTATACTTGTTCCATTAAAAAGTAACAATACACGCCATAATAAAATATCACGTTATCAATACAACAGTTTAATCAGCATAATAAACAAAGATCATTCTGACGTAATAAATACCTTGGCGCAAGACTGTCAAATTCATCGAAAAACAGAACACAAGGCTTCGCTCGGAGAGCTCTGGAAACAAAAAAGTATAAATAAATGTTGATAATAAATTAATTTCAGTGACACTCGTTAGACACGTACTTTTCAAAAACATTGCGAACAGCTTCCTCACTCGCACCTATGTACTTCGAAAGCAGCTCGGGACCCTTAAATCAAACGCCACAAAAGTGAAAAAGATATTCAATAAAATCAGACCTCGTAACATACCTTAACGCTGATCAAATTCAAGCCGCATTCCTTGGCGATCGCCCCGGCCAGCATCGTTTTACCAGTACCCGGCATTCCGTAAAGCAGTATCCCGCTCTGCAGCTTGATCGGCGCGCGCTTGAAGATCGCGGGGTAGCGCAATGGCCAGTGGAGGATCTCTACGAGGTCGCGCTTAACTTCGGTTAGGCCACCCACGTCAGACCAGCTGTGACCCGCGCCCCGGTACAGGCTCACGCCGTGGAGCGATAGTGGAGTGCAACGTGATAATGTGGCGGAGAGGTCCGAGTCGCGCAGCATCACGGTGCCTTGGGATCTTTCAGATACTGGAAAAATGGGCAAATGGAATTGTCATGTTTTGAAGAGATTTTTTGTTAGATATGTATACATTATTTGTAAATTAAATTTTTTTATATTGATTAGCTAAGTTCAAGTGAGCTGCACCCGCACTTTCGTTATATTTACTTTTTGTGTGTACTAAAAAAAATTCTTTTTTTCTTTATTTTAAAATTTTGGGGTTTTTTAAGGCGTCTCTAAATGCTACCATATAAGTATGCGTTTTGAATTCAAATTGCCGTTAATTGTGCACTCTGATAATCAACCAATTACAGGCAATTATAAGTAGTATATCATATTTACTTTTAGGACTACCATTTTTTTTTTTGAAACATAAACATCTGTATAATTATTCAAAATTATTCAAAAACGTAAAAAAGGAACATGTACGTAAAAAATATCGAATGAGAAATGAATAAATACCATGTCGTTTCCAGGCGGTGAAAGCGGCTTTGTCCGCTAAGACGACGAGATCCTGTGCAACCCAACCCTCCGTTTTGTTCCCATAATGGTCCCAATCGATCTCCTTCGCGAGGTACAATTTGTCTTGAAGACTCGATCTCAGAATTTTGATTCTCTCCTCCTGTTACACCGAATTTGTATTCAGTTATACCGATTAAAAATGTGTTACAATAATTTAGAAAAAAAAACACTGTATAATTTATATCGTTTTATATGATAATATTTTGTTTCTATTAAATTAAATAATTGTGATTGGAAATATTTTTATAAAATATAAATAAGTGGTTATTAAATGGAAACAGTTGATTCTGTAAAATAAAATTTAATGACGCTAAATTATTTTAACAAGTACCTTTTCCAAGTTAGGGATAGCCAGCATAGTTCGGAAGAAGTGCACACCTCTCGCTTCTCGTAACTTTTTACCAACTTTGGTAATATCCGTGCATGTAGCTACCATCGAAATGTAATTGGTAGCTTGATATTCAGTAATTGTGTTGAAAATGGCATCGGTTATTCTAAAATTTGTTATTAATTTTATTTTTTATTTGAAACACATTGAACATTAAATATCGATAAAGTACTATTTACCTAGCAGCATTCGTTGAGTCCGGCGTAGTTTCTTCTGTATTCGAACTCGCCGTTGTTATACATTCAATGTCATCGAAAAATAAAATTGACGGTTGGTGATAAACTGCATTAGAAATTTCCGTGGCTAATAACTTTTGTATCACATCTGACTTTTTACCTGAAATAGAAAATAAAATATTACTACTTCTGAACGATATATTTACCTAAAATAAATATTTTATCTTTTTAATTCATCACTTTTGGAAAAACATCTTACTTGCCTTTTACAGATTTACAATCGACAATGCTTGTGTACACAAAATATGGTGCCTTGCTCAAAATTTTCCGCAACAGATTACAAGCCATCGTTTTGCCGCAACCTGTAGTGCCACTGATTAAAATGTTTTCCCTATTGTACTCTAAGTCTGCAATATTGTGCAATCCTAAATTCAACGTAAGTACATTTTTGCATTCCGTGATTAGTAATTGAAGTATTCTAAAAATAAAAATTTATCATAATCCAAGAATATTTGGGCAAATATAAATTATTTATGCAAATGTTTATAAAGTCTTACTCGATTGCAACACTTTTGATCGGAACATCTACATCTTCCTGTTCTTCGAGAGTCGGATGAGTGTCTTCTATACTCGCAGAGTCATGTGTTTTAATTTCCATTCCCTGAAGACTTGCATCGTCGAAAAATCCGTAAAGACAGTTGTCGGGCGACAGTTTCACAAAACAACGCGTTCCATCTTCGAATGTCAGAGTGCTATCAGTGTTCAACAACAACTTCTCGGGCTTGGAAATACGACTGACATAATTACGGAAAGCTTCCTTAGAGACAGGCTTTCTGAGAGGAAAAATTTCAATGGAGGTGCATTCGATGTTGCTTTTATCGTCAACTGGTTCCAGAGTAATCTTTCCACCAACTTTTATTCGAAGATTGTCCATCAAATCCTTAGTCATATGAACGCATGGATGTCTCGTGAATGTAGTGAAATAACTTTCGTCACTATCTTTGGTAAGATTTTTTAACCAATCTTCTAATGGACAAACTAAAACCTAAAGTTGAAAAAATAAAGGTGATTTATTCCTATTTATTCGAACTATACCAATTCTATTAAAAAAGAAGAAATGATTAGTGTATTTTTGATAATTTATTATTATAATTTATACATATAAAAACAATAAATACGTGAATTAAAATAAAAAAACATTATTAGATTAGCATTAGCAGAATTTTGTCCCCCTCTGATACTACAATACAATATACGTTAAAATTTCGCCAAAAATAATTGAACAAACGATAACACAAATTGTGTGTACATTATACATACTGCAATAAAAACAGAAAATTCGTGTTATAATAACCCCATTTGCTTTACATTAATACTACCGAAATTGTGTGTACTTTTACTTTCCAAGTCTTATAATTACACAGAAAAGTGTGTTTGTAAATTTGTACAAAAACCAGATCTCATTTTTAAATCTGTATTCTTTTTTAGTAAAAAATACTACATTATAGTGTTTCAAACTATAATTATAGTAAAAATAGTTATTAATACTATAAAATAACAAATAACATAATACATCAGAAAACGGGAGAAACAAGGCACACATTTAATAATAAAATTGCTGTAACATATCCTTCCCCGTTAAACAGCAAACTGTCTCGTCACTCATTGATCCACAACACTCACCGTGAACTCCTTGACATCGTT
Organism: Torymus sinensis; assembly: GCA_030522985.1. NCBI lineage: Eukaryota > Metazoa > Arthropoda > Insecta > Hymenoptera > Torymidae > Torymus > Torymus sinensis. The sequence continues at coordinate 10,597 of JAPYZP010002749.1, forward strand.
CCTCATCCCAAACTTGAACGTCGTCGACTTGACGTGCTGCCTGTCCTCCCTCACCTTGGCGACTCTGTACAGTCGTGCGCCCTGCTCGCCCTGGACGGGCAGCTGAGAGCGGCGCGCGTACACCGCGAACGGCGCGCCCGACGGTAACGGGTGAGCTCGATACGTGCATTTTGGATTGGCCACGTGGAGCGGAATAGAAAGATCCCCCAGAACGCTAGTGAGGATGGATTGAGGCTGAGAGAAGGAGCTGCTTGGAGGGAGAGCGGATGTCGGGGCTTTCTCGGCGTCGCCCACGTGGATTTCCGTGAGATCCTCGAGCCGGCCGTACTTGAATTCCGGGTTCAGGGATTCTGCAAAAGATATTATAAGGAGTATAAGAGGCGGTTGGTAGTAGAAGAACGCACTTTTTAGTCGTGTTAATTATAAGTATTAGAGAATGTAATTGGTCGGACACGAGACTGTAAATTCGTTTCGTGCAATATTTCGAACTGTCGCGTAGCGCGATGAATGTGAACTATTTTTAGATAATTTCTAACATTAAATTTTATCATTGGCAACGATTTATTGACTTTACTTTGTACATCATTACTGCATTAAATGAAAATTAAAAAAAAAAAAAAAAAAAAGCTATAATCCAAGTTGAAACACGTTTATACTTACTAACAATCAATGTCACAGAGAGGAACTTAGAGACCCGAGCGACTATAGTTTGATCCTTTGCAACGATTGAAATTTGGTCTAATAAATTTGCTTGAATATTTTCACATTGAAGTTCCTGAAAATATAAGAGTTTTTATATTTTAATTAAAAATGCGGCGATTACCCATATTTTAGTTATCTTTATTCTCTCTGTAACGGCAAACTTTGGCAAATATATTTTAACCCTTCTGTTCTTAAACGATTGAATAATTGCAAGTACCTCTTTCTAATATATTTACAAAAGCAAGAAAAAATAATGAATAACATGTATTAATAACCGTAATGCGGTAAAATGAAATTTAAATTATTTATTTATAGCTAAAAAGAAGGTTCAAAACTGAATTCCCTATATACTTTTCTACATTATGTTCCTCTCGAATTAACCACCGAATTCTTACACAAAACGTCTAGCTAAAAAAAAAGTCAAAAACTCGAAATTCAAAGGACATTTAGCAGCGCAAACACTAACGATCCTATCTGCTGACAGCCTATTACCAGCTGAGAAAGAACGAGGAACTAACAGGCGCGCGCGCAAACGTCCTCTCTGTCTCTTTCTCTCTCTTTCCTGCAAACTAAAGCACCCGCGGCGAGATAACGGTAAAATAATAATAAAAGTAAAAGACAGCGCTTGCGCACACACACACCACTATTTCGCGGTCGTGCGGGCTCTTGGGCGCTACGACGAGGCTCGTTAGGGGCGGCGCGGCCTCGGCGCACGACACAAAGACCTCGTCGCCCTCCTTAATGTTTAAAGTCCTTGCAAATGTCGCGCTGAGGAAGAGGTGCTGCTGCTGGCTGCTGCTGCTGCTGCTGGTATCGGGCGCCGGCCTCGCGTGCCAAGATAAGTAATAATTGACGTCATTGTGCCGCAGCCGCGCGACGTTCGGCTGGAACAGAGAGAAGAGCGGCGAAAAGATGATGGAGGTGCTGTGTTGCGGGTGTAAAGGGGGAGTAAGATTTTTATGCTGTCTTGTTTTTATGGTTTTTCTTACTGGGGTATTTTGTTTTTTCCATAGGTTTTTTATGTATAAGATTTCGTTGACTGTGCGTCAAGTCGTTTTATTTCGTGTAAACTGTTATTTTTCAAAATGATTTTCAAGTTGAATGCGTTAACAATGGAAAAGATAAAAAATATTATACGTTCTTTTTACATAACTCTCTGTACAAATTCGCAATTGAACTTATGAAAATTCAATGTTATGTTAGTATTACACGGAGGAAAATTGTCTAGTAAATTTTACAAGGTGCTATAGTATTTCTCTCGCAGACTGCCCATAATGGCATTTTACAAGAATTTTTTCGAAAAACTCGTAGGTTTCTTAAAAAAATTTATATGTTCTTTAGAAAATTCATAGGTTTCTTAGAAAAATTGTTAGGTCCCCTACAAAAAATTACTATAGTACATAGTAAAATTTTTTACATGAGCAGTCTGTGAGAGAATTACTATAGTACCTTGTAAAATTTACTGGACATGGACAATTTCTCTCCGTGATACAGTGCACAAGTCTATTTTAAACAAACATTGTGTATATTTAAATCTATAAATTATAGAAAAGAATATAGAATTATATTATAGGGAAGACCGGGGCGAGTAGGCGCACTTTTAACATAATAATTTTTTTCTAATTCCTGAGTACTTATGTTTTTAAAAAAAAATCGAACATTGCTATGGTTAAAGCTGTTATCCTATTACAATTTTTATCTTAAGTGGAATTAAAACAAGGAGTTTTAAAAATACAAATATATTGTTATCATCTCTTCTTTGCGCAAATTCGCCCCTACCCCGGGGCTTGTTGGCTCTTAGGTTGGGGCAGGTTGACTAACCAGAAATATGAGACAAATCATTGACCCAACAGATTTATTTCGTTATTTTTTATTTAAATTTGAACAATTTTAACATACTTTAAGTGCATGTTTACATTTCATATCAAATGTACTACCTTTTCCGCATGATAAATAAATATAAATCAATAAAATTTTCATAATAGAACTTGTATAAACATATAAAAAACAAAAGTAACATTTTACGAATCGTAGCTGATACAATTATCACAAAAAAGTATTTTTGGTTTTTCTTATTGGTATTATTAAAATCATTAAACGACTTTTCCAAAAATTGTTATTCTACAGTAGTTATAGGTATATGTAGAAAAAATTTAAACTTATTTCTTACTGCAACAAAATTTTAACTTTGATAGTCTTATAGTACCTAAGTACGCACGACCTTATTTCACCGCGCTGACATTGACAGAATTGGCAAATGTTGCTGATAGGCGGAGTATTAACACTGTGTCAACTTACCCCGGTCACTCCTACATATGTAATGAAATATTCTTGATTATCTTTAATAACTCACCTGTTAATTCGCATCACATATACTTCGATTAAAATTCTAATAACTATAATACCTATACAATAATTTAAAAAATGATAACATCAAAACGTGACATTGAAAATTATCAAGTAAAACTAATCGCATACTTAAAGATAATATAATAATTTAATATATCACACAAAAAGAAGAAAATAGTCGAGTTATATCAAAAAATTCAATTGGCAGTAAATATCATTCGGGAATTTACAGCCCGCACATATACTTTTAAAATAATTGTAATGGCGTGTTTCTATTATCAGTAATAGCTATATATATCCCTGAAAATAAATACCTATATAATTTTAATACCCAATTTCGGCTGAAAACGCCCGCGCGATTGTATCGCAACACAAATAATCTTTATACATACATTGACGGCGAATAAAACTCGAATATATATCCGAGGAATATCGGCGGTCTCGCGAGAGCGTGACACTAAATACTAAATTATCCCCCTCTAATCCCGCGTAAATCACACGCCGATAAATAAAGCGCAACATTTAAACGCTAAAATAATCATCCCTCGTTCCACATACACCCGCACCCGCACACATCGTTGAATGCGCACATTACACTCCCCCCTGTAAATGCAGGGCCCAATCAATAAGCGATAATGATAAAGTGACAATTTAAAAAAGGCCGTGATTTGTGCGCCTTTTATCACCACCGCGGGGGAGGCCCGACTTCAATGCGCGCATAAACCAAAGTTTTGATCCATATTAACGCGGCCCGCGCGGTAAATAGCGATTTCGGCAGCTCGCCGAGAGGCGAGAGATACGCATCGGTGATATATATTCTCCGCGGCGGGGCCAAAAGTGCGCGAGAGGGTCATGCTAAATACAGACGCACGCGCGGCGCGGCAAAAACCGGATATAATTTTCACGAGAGGGGCGCATCCGATCAACCGGATATTCCCGTTAAATCTTCCGTATATAATTTTCAACGGAAATTATTGTGTTATTGATTATTCCGCATTATGACATTGTACCGCGCGCGTGATTTCCGCCGTATATGTAGTGTGTAAGTGGCGATTGATAGAGTCGCTCAGTTCGTTAGCGCGGGTAATGGAGAATTCGATTTTTAATCGATTTATATCAATTTTGCGCGCGGCCTGCGAGGATTCTATGAGCCGGGAGTGCATTTTCTTCAATATAAAGTTTAAATTGGGCGTAAAGTGAGTCTGGATGCGCGCGTGTAACGTGTATACATTAAAAATCAATCAAAATTTAATTGATAAATTTGCAAGACTATATTATTTACTAAAAGTGCATATTAATAAGGCTCATTCCGTTTATTGTCAGGCATACTAAAATTATATTTATTAAAACAGTATTTTAAAGTAAATATTAACTATACGTAATATTGATAGATCATTCGATTAATACCTAATTTACCGATTGACGATCCGGTACGAGTTATCGCATATAATTTATACGTTAAAAAATATTTGTTTACTTTTAAATGTTTAACACCTGTTTATGCAACCCGTATATAAGTACCTAAATATGTATATGTCAACGTCATAAGAAATATTTTCCCTAAAAATAAACAATTGACATTTTTATGAATTAAATAGGAAAAGCAAGTTAGGTAAATACCTTTTAGTTGTTTTATATACGCAAACAATTTATTTAATTAGCATTTTGCAATACTTCATTTTAACAATTAAATTCAAACTCGTCGATAACGGAGAAACCTTCCGATAAAACAGTGCGGCGCCCCCACCCACTACTGACGACGCAGCTCCCTACCTAACCCACAGCACGCCTACTCCTGTGCGGCGCGACCCTCTCGCGGATATATTGTACACAAGATCCAAACCGTCAACCGTTGTTTCTCGTTATATTTACGTGCGCAGCTGTTTTGAAAACCTCCGCGTCGGATCAGTCGGATGTCCGTCGGAACACGAAGGGAAGGAAAGAAAGCGTCTATTCCGTGAAAATCCGACATATATATACAGCAGAGCAGCATCGTCTTGTACTCACCCGCGAGGACAGCCTCCTCAGCCAGTGCTCCGGCAAGTAGACGAAGCAAGTATTCACCGGGATGTACCTCACCGTGAACGGTTCGTCCTGCATGATTTATACTTTTGAATTTGAATTCTCCTTCTTCGAAAACTGGCGTTGAGTGCGTGCGTGCGTGCATGGAGGCATGCATCTGCAGATCACAGCCTCGCTCGTAACGCTTTTTTTTACTTCTCTCGTATATATATTATATACATGTCGCATGTGCGTCGACGCTACTGCGTGTATGCGTCGCTGCTCCGCACGAGATCATGGGAAGACTGCAGATTTCTCTTCGATGTCACGATGATTAATGAAAACGAATCGCCGGCCGACTGATAACGCTCGGTTATTCAATCTATTCCATCGGTCGTCCGCCTCCTGCGATAAAAAGCATCGTAGCATTGAAAACATTTAAATGCATGCAGATATATAAATATATTGCGTGAGCGCCGCGCATATAATATTAAGGTGCAAAAGGCGAACGGCGGCCGCCGCGTGATTGTGCGTGTGTTTATATATATAGGTATATAATACGGAGAAAGGGACAGGACTGTAGATAGTCAGATCTTTTTAAAAAAAAAGAAGAGAGAGAAGAGGGAGAGATCGTACGGCGCGGAGCAGGAGTGCATGATCCGCGCATTTGGCGAGAGGATTTTGAGAGAGAGCCGCCGCGTGCCAGAGCGAGACAGCGAATCGCCGACCAACAGAGAGAGATAGATGTACGTACGCACACATGTATACACACAGCGCTGTCCGTGTTGCTGCTGCTGCTGCTGCTACTCGGCCGGCAACAAAACGACGCCTTTCGGAGCACGACGACACATCTGCGCCCACTTCAAAACTGCAAACCCCCGAAAATCCGATATGCAAATCGAAGGCGAATTGCGGACACACGAAAGAAAGCCACGCGCCGGCCGCGTTTATAGGTTTTTACGTCTGCTGCATGTGTCCGAGAATAAGATACTTTATACATGCGCGAGAACAGAGTAAAGTCGAGGCGTCGTCGAGGCGTCGCCGCGCCGTTAGTGTGACTGTCACTCGACTGGGATAGATGACGATTGTTGTTTACGTTTGGTTTTTTAAAGAGCCGTTGAGCGTAGAATTCATTGATGGTCGGTCGAGTATGTTTTGTGAATGAACATTCTTAGCTGCGAGGGAAAATTGGAGTTTGATGGATTGATTGTTGATGGGGTTTTTTTGTTGGCTCTTTAATTCCATACTTCTAGTAAATTCAAATTCTTCAGTCGCGTTCTCGCTAAGTAGAAATGAGGTATAGGAAATATTGTGGCTTGACTTCTTCTTTTTTTTTCATTGAGATATTTAAAACTCATTAGATATTGATATGTTCTCAAATTACATTCTTGGAGGAAGTTGATAATACTCTAACAGACCTCGATGTTTCGTTCTATAACAAGAATTTCATCATTTCGTACTAATATTTCCAAATGATATTTTTTTTAGTTTTTAAATTTTATAGTATGTCAACATGATAATCATTATAGATTCTAAAGTAGGTAACTATATTAATCGAAATTCCTATAATCTGCATTTAAATTAAATAATCAGGCAATGTGAACTTGATAAATACTTTAACTGCTAAAAGCGATCAAACATTTAACTGATGCTCCGTTACTCCGATGCATACGCCAAGTGTCAAGTAACGTATTTTTACCCTGAAAAAATTAAAAAAAAAAATTCAACACTCACGACTCTTTATCGCCATTATTATCTAAAAAAAAATTTGCACAAAGAAGACAGACAACCTCCAGCAGTCTGGGCATCATAACAGTACTTTTTCCAATCGCATGCAGAAAAAAGCCGAATCCTTTAATGACTCAACGAGTCTCTTCTCGTCCAAATAAAACGGAAAAAGGTCACACACACAGAGACACACACTCTCGACTCCGAGTGCTGTGCTCCATGACGCCTTTTGGACGGTATCCGGACCGTTCAGCTGACACTATAGTTCACGCAAGGTGTCGCGTCGGCTCGTTCCGCCTGCGGATTGGCGGCGGCTGTCAGAGGCTCGGCCAATCGCGCCGCATCCCAACGGTCTCCGGCTGTTTTTGAACGAGCGTCAAACGCGCAGACCGCAGAGGCTGCGTGTGTGTCGGAGATTCATCAGTCGCTCGCACGCTCGGCACCGCGCACGTACCAACAGTGTGGGTATTATACATCACGCGCCGCCCCGACCGAGGACGGGACCATCACGCACTCGACGATACATACCCGACGAACTATACGTACTGTACACAGCAACGGACGACGATGAGTTTCTAACGTATGCCAATTTAGACGGGAGGGAGTACTTACTGTAACATTGTGGCCCTGCACATTCAATATATAAAATAAATGAAGACGGCCTGGTAGAGAGAGACGCGCAGCGCAGAGGGACAGCGCAACGACTAGTCGCCGATATACTGCACATCGCCCACAGCAGGTAAATATACAGTCATATACAGAGGACCGCAGAGCGAGCACGCGCATATGTGTGGTATATGTGTGTGCGTCCGTTACGAAAGCGCCTGTGTTTTGGAGCGCGGTCATGGCTTCCTCGTCCTGAGGCCGTGTTTCGCTGCATCTCCGCACTGCGATATTCAGCGGGGGGAAAAGAAAAGGAGCGCAACGCACGCGTCGTGTAAGTATGTATATATCTCGGGGAAAAGTGTGAACGGCCGTCGAGGGAAAAGCGAGGGGGAGATTTTCCTTCCCGCGCGTTTCCCACCAGGCGCGACAGAGAGGGAGAGAAAGCAGCCTACACGTATCGAGCCACCCGTAACAGACGCTCGGAAAATTCGAATTTTCTCGTGATTTCTGACTGAAGTGTGCCGTTTTTTCGCGATAGTTGGTTAGAGGAAGGATTAGGGTGCCGGTAGGTGAGTGAAATTACGGATTCCCGCGGTCTGGGAGGCCAGAATCAGCGATCGATTTTTCTCGGGTGACGGTTACGCTTTTTACCTGTGCAAGCCGTTAGGGATGCGCGCGCGCTCGCTCTCGCGTATGTATAAGATATACAGAGGGACGTACCATACGTTGAAAGAGAGCGAGTGAGAGAGAGATTTTCCGGTTTTCTCGCGGGGTTATACGAGGACGCCCAAGTGATTGGGAGGTATGCTGCTACTTTCGGAGGAGGGTAATTTGAGCAGCTGTAATTGAGAGGAGGCGCGGCGACAGTTCGCTCGATTGGTTATTGATTTTTTTGTTTTCTTCTCATTTTCATACCAGGCTGTGAAATTCGGGGAAATTTGGTTGTACATATACGATTAAGTGAGAGGACTCGCGTCGGTGTTTGTGTATACGATGAGAATGTGGATTTCTTATTGACAAACGCGGTGATTTTGTAAGATTGTAGAGATTATTGTATTATGACATGGTGAAGTTTTCTTGGTCTTCTGAAAAAATGGTGGTACAAACCAAGGAGTTCTCAATATCTTGAAGAATTAATTTATTTTCAAGTATATAGATTTGTAAAGTATTATCAATTTTTTTTTTAAAGCAATATAGTGTATAAAAATAAGAAATTCATTTTTATTTGCATAATGTTAGCTAACTCCATATGTTTTACAATATTAATCAAAACTTCAATAATTTTATGTAAATTTAAAAAATTTATTTTGTCACTTTATAATGATTAAAAATACCATCATGTTGAATTGGGGTTTTATCTTATTTTATTTTTCTTTTCCAGATTTTTAATAAAAAGACAGAACTTCATATCATCAAAATGGCACCTCCAAAGGTTTTGAATGCCCAAGCACGCGTGGGAACAGTGACTAGTACGACTGGGGTTATGACAAGGCGGGGGCTAGCGACTCGCCAGTTGAAGCCTCTCCTCTCAAAGACAAAGTCACAAAGAGATCTGCCCTTGGAAATATTACAAATGTAAGTTTTATTACTGATGCTTTTATATCTGTTTTCAATATCAGATGAATACATTATTATTTTAAAATTTATTTTTCATACTATTATATT